>JAWWMW010066649.1:0-15200 GCA_035048345.1 Echeveria elegans | reverse complement strand
CATCAGCAACAGCCGGGCAAAGATGCGCAACTCCGCGACCACGGAATGAACTCATAGCTCGCATCTTAAAAGAAACCTCAAATGGGAAGAGAAAAACGAAAGGCGAACATTTCAAAAAAGAAAAGCCAAACCAGAAGTCATTCGACCGATTGGATGTGCAGAATGTTGCTCGACCAATCTGATCGAGTAATTAAAAGGGACCAGTTTACTCACCCATCAAGAAGCTTTTTAATGAGATATTTATGTGAAGAAACCCAGAGGTATAAATATATTATGGTGCGAATATATATAGTAACATAATAAACGATTTTGAAGAGTTTTGTGTTACTATGTCCAAAGCTGAGCTCCAGCCTTCAAAGTTCAAACAAACACATTGTCTTTCACATCTCCGTCATCTTGCCAACAAATATATGTATGTCAGTTTAGCATCAATTGACGATTCAGTCTAATACCTACAAAAGCTGCTGTTTGCGAATTATCTTTAAAGATTAAACTAAAATCACATTCATAATAAGTGAGATAAGTGCGATTTTTTTCTAACATATAATATATGTGACTCCAGAAATAAGTAGCTCATTTTTTGATAGGATAGGTACATGTAGTACAATAGTTACTTAACAAAACAAATTGTCTAGCACATAATCTCTAGTATAGCACACGTCACTCGGCAATTCCACCGAAACTTCAATAGTACCTCTGTATTTATGAGAATGACTAGTAGAATCATTGCACAACTTTCACATCGAAAATGGAAAGAAAAAAGACCTTCATGAAGGGGATGGATCATCACCCAATTGACAGCTGCCATATTTGAGATGGGCACATATTACCAGGGGAATGATTTAGCGGACATGAGGCAGCAGTCAGGGCAGCATAATAGAACCATTATTGATCAGAGTATGATGTAGAATAATAACTGGTGACATGCCAGACTAATGGCCCTAAGCGCCCTCCCTCCACTTGCCGTGCAGTTAATTCTACCATTATGCCGTCTGGCGCTAAGAGAAGAAGAAACGCCAAGAATAAGAAGACAGCCACATCCCTCATTTCCAATGGTCGGTTTCATGTTTCATTCCTTCTATCTTGTTTCTGTTCTGTTTATTTCTTGTTAGATTTTTGTGAATTTTTATTGGGTCCTGACTTGTTCAACTCCTGACATTATCGGATTGAATTGTGTGTTAGGGAATGGTGAGGCGAAGTTTGTAGGGAATGATAAATTCACTTCAGAAGTAGCTGTCTCGTCTTTACAAATTAGTTATGTTTCCGATGCTTTGATATTAGCAAACATGGAACCAGAAAACCTCAGTTAACATTCCTTCAGTGTTTTTCATTTTGTCAACTTGAATGCTCCCTGAGCCTGAAATGATGTTCGAAGTTCTTTCCAATGCCAGCATTTCCACACTTGGTGTTTCCCAAGTTGTTGTCCGCCTTTAGCTAAATGCCCTACCGGGCGTTGAAGATTGGAACTTTTGAGTGAAGATGCTGCATTTTCCCATGAAAGTTCTTAGCTTGAAATGTAGCACATATGTATCAGCTTCATGTGCTTTATTTGTGAAATCTTGTAGCTTTAGCAGCGGAACATATTTTGAGGCTGGCCCTAGAGTTAGTAGGCTGCCATGCATGAATGTTATTAAGTGTACAAAGATGATCAAGGAGCATTTTCAAAGCAACAGGTTAAATGGTGCTCTGCACCTGTTTGATGAAATGCCTAACACAGATGCTGTTTCCTGGAATTCAACTATCAAGGGGTGCCTGGACTGTGGGGAGGAGCTAGATATGGCTGTGAATTTTTGTTGGCGAAATGCCTGCAAAGAACATAGTATCTTGGACAACTATGTTGGGTTAAGCAGAGGAGTTCATCGCAAACATACCACTCGAGCCAAATGAAACAGTGTGGCTAGTAGGCCTGCTCTATGCTTGCAGCGTCCAGTCCACTATAGAGATGACGAAATCATCGTTTACAATGACGAAAGTGTTCGAAATGTCGAAAGTCAACGGGATGGTTACGCCTAAGGGATTTAGAGTGCTCGCCTGTATTTATATTTTTCAATTTCTCTTTCCTCCTACTGTCGGAAAAGCGCATTCAAATTTGACCGGTGGAGACCGGAAAGGCTGACGTGACCGTCGTTGTCCGTGGCTCGTTAAGAGCACTTGGTGGGTACTCTTGATTTCCAAGTTCAATCATTTGTTGGGGAAATTTTAGTTAATGGAGATAACATTACTGAACCCATCATGCTCATGCGGCTCAGCTGTTTGATGAAATGCTACAGAGAGACTCGCTGCTAATATCACTTCTAAAATTGTTTATTGTCTTTTGTTTGATGAATAGAGGAGCTAAAAACTTTGACGGGTGATTACAGTCAGTTATCTGTTCCTTATGTTATTGTTACCCAATTTGATGTATTCTAATAGTTTTGGTGGTCAAAATCTTTAGCTTTCATTTTTCCTGACATTCCAAGTTTAGAAAAATCTCCAGCTTGATGTATGAGAGTATATTAGGGGAGTGGCATGTAGATTGTTTTATTACTCTTTTAGTTGACATGCTTCTTGTTATTATTTTATTTTTTTTGTAAATGGGAAGAATTAGAAGTCATTTTGTTTGTGAACACTTGTAACAATATGTAATTTAGTTAGCAGCAACATTATCTGGTCTTGATGAACTGCGTCAAGCTAAATATTGCGTCTTGTTCTTTTGAGTGCAACTGTGATGATCTGGATTTAGCATGTCTAAAATCTCATGTGAATGTAGTCTCTTAAAGGTCAAGATGGGGCCAAGATGGAAAGGAAAGGGCAGTGAGGCTAAAGCACTGGCTGATCCTATGTCAAAGATCATGCAACAGCTTAAAAGTTCCCTAATCAAGTTAGAAATATGTGGACTACTCTCGGGTCGTGGCGTACTTCTTGAAGTCCCGACAGATTGCATAGAGATTCTTAATCGTGCGTGTATTGGCCGCCCTGTCATAACAGCTGAAACGGAGAAACAATGGTTTCAGTTGGGCATGGAGGAAGCTTTCTACTTACGCCATTCCTTGAAATGCCTCACAATCAAAGGCAGCCATGAGTCTCTTATGTCTGATGATGAGCTGTGGAGGTACTTTCTGGCAGTCAAAACAGACTTCCCAATCTACTACAAGGCGTATTCCCACTTGAGAGCAAAGAATTGGGTAGTACGATCTGGCTTACAATATGGTGCAGATTTTGTTGCTTACAGGCACCACCCAGCCCTTGTTCACTCTGAATATGCAGTGCTGGCTTTGTCAGATGGAGATACTGAAGCAAACGGAAGACTGACAGTGTGGTCTGATATTCTTTGCGCAGTTAGACTTGCTGGTGCTGTGGCCAAGACATTACTAGTTATTTATGTGAATATGGACGACAAAGATGTAAGTGACCCAAACTGCTTAGACAGTTTTACCGTTGAAGAACGCACAATCACAAGATGGAGTCCTGAACTATGTCGGGAGAGTCCCATGACAGCTGAAAATGGATCCAAGAGATTTTGATTTAATTGTTGTTTCTATGTTTCTCATGGCATATTGGATTTAAGCTGACGAGCAAGCACAATGTATTGGTGCTTTGGGTTAAAACTACACTCATCATCATTTGCTTTGCTGTCCGAATTCTTTTAAAAAAAAACCATATTAAGAGCAGTGTGTTTACTATTTTTCAATGTGTTTTGCAGAAAATTTACATGTACTAACATTGACTGAAGTTGAATAATAAGTAATAGTGCAGAATACCAATCTCTGCATCTCTCATAAACCGAACAGTTTTAACTTATTAATGAATAAAGAAAAAAAAGAACTAAAAATCCAGAAAATGAAGTAGTTCTATAATTAACCTGTAAAACTAGAGAGGGAGAGAAAAAAATGTATAGCTCTGACTGAGGTACTACTAATACTATTATGCTATTTAGAAAAACAAAATCACCTTGGGAACAACCGCATATAATTATTTATCTGCATAACGTCATTTATTATTTGGCAGATTGATGAATTAATTTATTGACGAACTATCCGCTTCATTACTTACGAATTATAGTAGTTTTTTCGAGCCTTTATCGCTATCTCACTACTTTATTTAGTTTTTCAGGGTATTTATCCTCAAATAGAGATTTTGATGTTCGTCGTTGATGAATAGACGAGAAACAGAGCTAAAACGCATTATTTTGACATTAGTTAAGGAAAAACCAGTCGGACCTCTCATGCTTCGGAAGCTTCTACAAGATGCATCATTGATCCGATTGAGATGAAACAGAATCTGGTAGAAACCTAACTCAAAGAGATACATATCATATGTTGACTTTAGAAAGTGATTCGGACGTTAAGATGGCCAAAATAGAGTATAATGCCTAACTTTGAGGAAAAAAGCCAAAAACTGGAGCGCTGGAATCAGAGGATAATGCGGGATCGTTTGAATTTCTGCTACATGAACATGGGCGTAATTTTTTGTAGTTACCATGGAGTCCGCGTACTAAATTCCTTCAGGATCCGTGTACCATGTCGAGTGAGAACAATTTCGATTTTTTGGATCTTTTAAACTTCGCAAGCCTCTAGACAGAGCATCCTTGGCCCGATTGATACAAAACAATGTGCGTTAGAAAGTTAAGTCAAAATCCTACAACTTTTTTACTGTAAAGATTGATTCGGACGTTAATTAGGCCAAAAACAACAAACAGTGCAACATCAGCAACAGGGTCTCTGTTCTGGGCCGAATTTGGGCTGAACTTAGGGATGACAATTGGACCTGTCGCCCCGCCCCGCAAGCCAAACGGGGCACGACGGGGCAAAAAAATTTCGACCCGCCCCGACCCGCGACGGGTCCGCCCCACCCCGCCGCCCGCCCCGCCCCATGATTAATACTAATTAATCCTAATTAGTTCTAATTAATCCATAATTAATCCTAATTAATCTCTAATTAACCATAATTAACCATAATTAATTGCGGGTCGGGGCGGGTCAGGGCGGGTAGGGGCAAATTTTCCATATTAGGTGCGGGGCGGGGCGGGGCGTGATAATTTTGCTCAGCAGCAGGGCGGGGCAGGGCGGAACATTTTCGATCCGCGACGGACAGGTCCCATTTGCCTCCGACCCGCCCCGACCCGCCCGTTGACATCCCTAGCTGAACTTCCTTATTTCAGAGATTACTATAAATACAAAGTGGGAAACCCTAAAAGGGGACTTTTATCAAACTGCGTTGACACAAAATTTTCAGAGGAGAAGAAGAAGACGACGAAGAGAAGAGTTCATCATTCTTCACCAATCGATTCTACCATTATGAATTCTTCTCAATTCATTATTCTTGTGTGGTCTTACCATGAATAGTGAGTATTCACTTATGTTCCGGGATCCTATGGATCCTGTGTAGTGCTAAACCCTAGTTTTTGAGATGAATGAATGAATGAAAATTTTTGTTATACGATTTTATTCAATTCTACATGTTCTCATTCATATATTCATGTATATTAGTTAGCATTGGATGCAATGTCATAATTGCGTGAACTGCATAGGTTAAGAACGAACACTAGCGAGGGCCTGAGTGATTAATCAGATTAAAGTAGAATTGACACTATTAGTATGCTAATTACAATATCCGGTAAATGTGAGTGTTAGCATGAACATAGTGGATGAATTATTTTAATTGAAAAACTTGTTCTTAATATATATATATATATATTTGTAATGGTGGGGTGTTAATGATTACTATTAGGTCGAGGTGCGCCTCAATAGAGGGACTCAGAGTAGAGGTTGTGTTGTTTAACTGATGACCCGAGGCTGCCGGTTCACTTTAACACACACGGTTTATTCTCATATATCGTATAACATGTTTGTATTTAATATTTCGCCGCATGAATTAGGTAGGTACGGACAGGTGAAGTAGTATTTTGGAATGCTTTCTCTGAATAAATACACAGTCCCATTTTACTATTTCTATAATTTAGGAATCATAATAACAATCATCACTCTTTTATTTGAATAGATAGGACGTTGCATTAATTTATTATTACTTGCACTGTGTTTTTGCTCTCTTGAGACGATATCGGACTTCCAAATCTTATAAATATTGTTTGACTACAATTTGACTCCTAAAATTTATTTTGACAATTATATAAGGTAAAAATACGTTTGTCACATATTCTAACCATCTCATTCTGCTTTACTTCCACTTATTCTTTACATAAAAAGTCTGCCAGCATGAGAGGATATTTTTAGCCCAGGTTTATGTTGCATCTTGAAACATGACAGCAATCAAGACCAAACGATTCAGGAATACCAGTGGCGGAGCTAGGGGGGTCGAGAGGGGTCGGCCGACCCCTCCGTGGCCGGAAAAAACCCATACTAGTATACCCCTCACCCCCAGCCGCCTCGCCCCTGCCCTCGCGTCCGCCGCCCCCCTCGTCTTCTCCGATTGCGATTTCTGTTCTTTTTTTTTTTAAATTTTCTTTACAAAAACGACGTCGTTTTGGATTTAATAGAACGACGTCGTTCCATTAAACCCTAAACGACGTCGTTTTTGTAACGAAAATTTCGAAATTAGGGTTACAACTTACGAAATCGGAAGAGGCGAGCGGCCGATGGGCGAACTCACTGCGCGAGCGGTCGACGGAGGCTGGAACGACGGGCGACTCGGACGGACGGAGGCTGAGACAGGCAGTTGCAAGGTATCCTGTCGGTCCTGATGTTGCAACAACGACCGGAGGTTTCCTGTCGGTCCTGATGTCCAGATGCCAGAGATAAAAGAAGCAGTTGAGCTTTCTTTGACACAGCTACTAGTGGAATCATCGACTTGTGAGGTAACATTCGAAACGACTTAGTCTATTATTTCATCGGGCTCTTCGTCTCGCATATATGTCCTAGCTAGTCGTGTAGATAATGAGAAATATGTTACCAAACCGGTCGTGAACTGTTCGACCATTTCAGGCACACAAGGTGTTTGTCAAAATGCGCCTGTGAAACTGCCTTTATATTTTCTTCCTGTTAAACCACCTGATGAGTATTTAAATCAACTAAATTTCTTCCTGTCAAAATGCGTTTCCGGTTCTTTTGAGTCTACATTGATATTTTCCTTTATTTTTTTGTTTTTTATGAAAATCTATCATTTTTTAGCTTGTAATGTTCAAAAAAAAAATTCGGGGGCTCTGCCCCCGAACCCCCTACAAAACCGACCCCTCGCCAGGAATTTCCTGGCTCCGCCCCTGTTTCAAATACTGGGAGTGCAAAGTTTTAGTAACCACTCCAATCTTCAAGCTCAAGAAGTTGGTGAGCATTTTATTTTTCTTAATAACAGTGTTAATTGTCCCAGAGTATTTTGGTAATATTTGACAATTATGCAATGACAATAACGTGTTTGTGACGCTCCGGATGCATCGAAAGTTAGTGCATTAGGCAGACACTTTTCTTAAACTGGCTACTGTTTTTTTTTTAATTTTTGGGTATTTGTGTTGTTAATTTGGCTGATGAAATAATGTGTGTTGAATTTAGAGGATGAGAGGGAGTTTGATTACATAGAGGGGAGTGACAAGGGACCTGAAAAATGGGGAGAAATTAAGAAAAGAATGGGCTGCTTGCAAGAAAGGCGATCTGCAGACACCTATTGATTTGAGTAGCCGGAGAGTTGAGATTATACCCGAAATGGGTAAGCTACATAGAAAGTACTCAGAGGTCACCACATTGCGGTCAGTAAATTAGAAACTCATACATTGTTTGATTGTTTCTCGTCCACGATGGTCTTGGAATGATTGCAGGTTTTGTGGGAGGGCGATGCGGAATGGATCAGGATTAATGGAAGTGTATGTAATCTCACACAGGCTCACTGGCACTCTCCTTCGGAACACTGCGTTAATGGACACAATATAACGATCCGACCGGCCGTTATAAGCCTAAGTGTCTCAGCGTCACACGTCACCAACATCCCCTAGGTCACCACAACCTATGACATTTTCACGAAAAACCATGATATATTGGTGACATATGAGCTGATAGCTATACTTATATAACTAGCTGATACAACTCCTGTATCCGATGTGGAATATTACACGTCATAAATTTCTACTCTGGTCTTTTTAGTATTTTTATTTGTTGTTGATTGAAACTGATTTGAATAGAATGTATTCCAAAAAAAAAAACTAAGCTTGCTAGTTGCAAGTTCTATTCGGAAAAAAATTGAAGATAAATTTTGCTGCTTGTCATGAGGATACAAGTACCACCACTTTGTAATGTAACTACTGACTTCTTGGAATCATGTGCTTTGGATTTTGATCAATTCATGTCACGTTTGTTAACATAAAGCTACGGGACGCCCTATGAAACTTCCACAACCTGTTAGTTTAGATTACTTATGTCAGCTAAGATATCCAGGCTTGTGCCATCTAGACAGATTCTGCTACACCAACTACTATAAATTTCCTAGAGCTTAGATGCGTTCTTTCTAGCATATATATACTTTCAGGATGCCATTGGAACTTCACATGGTTCACCAGACCAATGATCCCAAAAAGCATTGCACAAGCTGGCCGTAGTCGGTATGTTTTACCAACATGGACGACCTGATCCCTTTTTTGTCCGAGGTAGATTACTTATAATGTTTTTATGGTGAAAATGATTATCAAGAAATTAAATTTCAACTGATTTTTTTTAAAAATTTTGATCGGTGCAGCTGTTGAAGAACATCGCTGACAATGGAAGATCACCTTGATGAGGAAGTGAGGGGATTTAAGTGGTCGAAATCAAAGTGTCCGGACAAAAATACTACGGATACATTGGCTCATTGACCGTACCTCCTTGCACAAAAGGCGTCATCAGGACCATCAACAAAAGGGTAAATAATTTCAGTTTCTTATGATTCAAGTTTCTTGTACAGGTGCGGACAGTTTCGACGGAACAACTAGCATTTCTTAGAGAAGCAGCGGATGATGTAAGTGCATAGGCGCATTCGAGTAATTCATTCGCCTTCATTCTCAATCAAGAAATGAATGTAGAAGTATTAGCAAAGATGATAATTGGTTTTCTTTCGTTTCTTATGATTTTGCAGCATGCAACAATCAATGCAAGACCAGTTCAAGCTTTGAACAAACAGAGGAAATTACTACTAAACTCCAATAATTCCATCGTATTAGGGTATTCGAATCGGTTCGTTTAGGAAATGTGATCCATAACTAACCACACCATGTACATATGCTACAGCCTAAATGCTGCCGCCTCATCCGGAAATTATTAGGCCTATGGTTGCAACATTCATGCTCTACCGAACATGGAAAATTTGAAGCAGAGAAAATAAAATAAAAAACAATTTTTTGTATGAATTTTTCTTCCTTTTTTTTAAGTTTTCTCCCATCAAACATTCCATAATCAAATACAAAAAGAAAAATGTCAATCAAACTGTGTATTTGGAGGTTTTTTGATGGAAGATTACATTAGGTACAATTTTATCTAGCTCTGGCACGAATAATCTCATGCTTCATCTGGGAGAAATCAACAACGTCCAATAGCAAGCTCATACACAAAAATAAGAAGAATTATTTTGTCACTAGGTGTGCTCCCGTCATCCGACGGGAATTTTTATGGTGTCTCCATTTGATTTACCTAAAAATATTAAATATTTTACGCAATTTTTTATTTTTAATGTTGATTTTTTAAAATTGAATTTTTTTTAAAATTTAATTTAATGGGTCGGACTGGACCTGTTATCTTTAATTTTAATAGCACATTTATAATTAATGGTGAAGGAATGAACATTTTCGGAAAATATGATGATTCATCGATTTCCCTAATAGATGTCGAACTCATAACTTTGAATTTTCCAAATCAACAATAATCCAGACCAACTCATTCAAGCAAACTGCGTTTAGAGGTGAATATAATACTTTAAGGACGGGACTCTTTAACCGAGTCATAGGCCCAAATTGATCGAGGCCCAATAACCATCGAATAACCATTACGGAAGCAGTCGGTGTTGAAGATTTACTACGAAGAAACGCAACGAAGGGTTTTAGGGGTTCGAAAATCGATGGCGGTTCCCGGAAGACGAAACGGCATGGAAGACGAAGAGTTTGATATGCTTGAAAACGATGGATTGGTTGATGTTGAAGAATCGGAAATTCCGCCTCATCTACGTGACCTAGCCGCCGCTGCTCAGCTTGGCGACGTCAATGCTCTCCGCCAAGCCATTGGTCTGTGCTTCATTTAATCACTATGTTTTTAAAAATTGAGATTGACTGCTGCAATTTCAATATGCGTTAGAATCTTGAATTGCTACAGTTTTCGTTTGTTATTATATCTGCAAATCTTGGTTTAGGAAAATGAAATGCTAAGAAGTATTTGTTATACTAGTATTGTTTTTATAGTGTTTTTGCGTTCTTGTGACTTTTTTTTAAGTTTCCAAAATCTGAAATGAAGGTTGCAATTTGTATTAGTAGATTTCTGATGCTTTTCGGGCGTTGTCGTTCCAATGTGTTATTTTCCACAGAATTCCGGGACTTTCTGGCTTGATTGAACATATGTGTATCTTGTTTACTGGATTTGCAGAGGAAAAAATGCCAATTACTCTATTTTTTGTGTGAATGGATTATATGTAATTCCTAGTATGCTGGTGATGGCTGAAGGACTTGTTTTTGTTTGCCTTGGGATGGGGAAGGTCTTAGTTTCTTGTTTGTTTTAAAATTGCAGATAACTTAGATGGCAGCATAGACGAGCCAGTGGAAGATGGAGACACTGTTCTTCATCTAACTTGCCTGTATGGATACCTGCCCTGTGTCCAGGTCTCTTGTGTCCCTTGAAATTTGTTTTGTTTCAATGCAATACTTGAGAGTATACTTATTTGCATTGTTCGCTTGTCATGAATTTAGTTGCTTTTGGAAAGAGGAGCGTGCCTGGAAGCTAAGGATGAAGATGGCGCTATCCCATTGCATGACACTTGTGCTGGAGGTAAGCAGCATAATCTTAGTGAATCATTGCCCGAACCATTAGTAGCAACTGTTAGAGCCTTGTATTCAATATTTGCAGGATTCATAGAGATAGTCCAGCTATTGCTCAACAAGGCTCCAGATTCCGAATCAGGAGAATGTTAGACTCTGTTGATGCGGAAGGTGACACGGTGAGTGTATGGTTGTGAAAATGTTTACAATACTCTATGTCATTTTAAACAGACATGCCAACATTATTCAGTCAAATATCAAAAGCTGTTGACTAACGCGTACTGAACATGCAGCCAGAGGCGAACACTTAAATGTTGTTAGACTGTTGCTTGCTTCTGGCGCATCTCCAACGAAGACAAATACATATGGAAAGGTCAGCCTCCAAACGGAAGTTTCGGCTTTTATTAATTATCTCTCTATCAAAATTCTAACATTCTGCTTGATTCTGACAGACTCCAGGTGACCTAGCAGAGCCAGATACTGATGTGAAGAGAGTGTTGGTAGATGCATGTAGTCCATTGGAAGCCAATAGCAGCTTCTTGCTTGCCTAATAGCAGTTTTGTTAGTACATCCAGAGCAGATATAGTCAACTACTCTCAGAGGCACTTCGATTTCCTCCACAACTGGGTTACAGAACTATTCATTTTATGACAATTCTAAAAGAAGGTGTCATACTTTTGTCAAAGTAGATACACCAATCTGGGTGCGTCCATTTCCAGCACCGGCCCGGTGCCACTGAATCGATTGGCAGGTCCCAGTGCCATTGTTAAAGTAGAAGCCTTGCTGGCCAGCTCGTGAAATTGTGAAAGGCAAAGTAAACTTCGTAATTTTAAATAATATCTAGCTTAGACCTTAGAGAAATGAAATTCTATGAGTTGAAGAATTTCAATAGAATTTCGATCATTATACCTCCTGGTGAGTTATTCTTGTACGTATAAACAAAATTCTTTTATAATTGTACAAGTACCAAATCCGTCGTTCCGACAGAATTTTTTTTTCATGTTTTAATTCAATTTTGATAAAGATTTTCAATGTTTCTCTCTATAATTTTATTCTTGTAATTGAAATTTTTGAATGTTACATATTTTTTAATTTTTTAAATATAATTTTATTATATTATTTTAAATTTTGTGACAATCTGTCATCCCGAATGAGAAATCTATACGTAAAAAATTGGTCAAATACTCGGTCCAATACAGTTAAATATACGGTCACATACATTTAAATAAAATCATATACAAATAAACACGAAAAAATACAGCCAAATATGAAATAATAAAAATAAATACGGAAGAGATGTATTTTTATCAAATGAAGTTTTATTTTGTATTTATCCTTATTTTGTTTTATTATCCTATAGTGACGAAAATTAGAGCTTTAACGACGGATTTTTTCGTGGGTGTTTGTGTGTTGAGGATTGTATTATATTATTATAATAGACTAGCTGTGCTCCCGTCGTCCCGACGGGAATTGTTTTCTTTTCACCATTTGATTCACCTAAAAAAATTTAAATATTTTTCGCTTATTTTTTTATTTTTAATGTTAATTTTTAATTTTTTAATTTTTAATTTTTAATTTTTAATGATAATTTCATCTAAAAAACTAAATATTTTTTGCTTAATTTTTATTTTTAATGTTAATTTTTAATTTTTAATTTTTTATTTAATGGGCCACGCCGGATCGGGCCCGTTATCTTTAATATTAATGGCATATTTGTAATTAATGTTGGAGAGAAGGGTAAGAATGTAATTTTAGTTTTGGTTTTACGGACGTTTCCTATTCTTTTATAAGAATAGATAATAGATAGCGTAAATTAGTAACCCTTTTTACTAGTAATTGAGTTGTGAATTAGTTCGAACAAGCGTTGAATAAGTTTTCATTTTCTTAACTTTACTATATGTATAAATAAAGATCGTCAATTTGGAATACCATTGCATACTAGCGTTCCGCCCATCGTCCCGACGGGAATACGAGACAAACGCTGTTCTCCCCCTCAATTCGATCAATTCCTCGCGATTTCGGTGTCCAAACTCACCATCTTTCCTTCTTCTCAATTCTCATCCTCATTCCCTTCGTACCCATCTGCAAATTTAGAGAAGAAACTAAATAAATTATCATAATACCCTTAATGAAGGGCAATAATGTATTTTTAATTTTGGTTTTATGTCCGTTTTGCTATTTATTTATATGTTTAGATATTTATAATAAATATTATTTTCTGGTTTATATATTTCATTTATAAGTTATAAATGATTAAATATTATATTTTAAACACTTGTAAGTCGTTATAACTCATGAACAAGTGATAATAATATACTCCGTAGTTTATATTGAAATGACTAAAAAAAATTATTATACAAGAATTAGGCAATATTTTTATAATATGAAGATGCATAAACTTGAATTACTTTCGCTAGATAAACCACTTTCGTGAACTCATGAAACCGGGCCCTCGACACTGCAACATACCACAACAAAGCTTTCACGCCCGGAGGCAGAAAAAAGGCCCTTGACCCAAGTGACGGGAAGAAAGAAAAATCTTGAGAAAAAATAACTAGAGTGTTGAGGTTGGAAAATATTATGTTCATGTAAATTGAGAATCACAAAAATAAGTAAATGGGAATCTAAAATGTAAAAAACAGGGTTATGTAATATAATAATGTCAGAAGTGGGATTTGAACCCACGCTCTCTCACGAGAACCAGAACTTGAGTCTGGCGCCTTAGACCACTCGGCCATCCTGACCTTATAATTTAATTAAACCTTAATTATAATTATTATTGATTTGTAGCTTCCACCCTGAATCTGGATCACTCAATTTGGGCTTGGATAGTTTAGTTTCAATCGGTTCTTGAAATGTTGAACACGTTCTGGGCTAGTGGGCTTTATTGATTTTATAATGCTACCAGCTGTGCTCTCGTCGTTCCGATGGAAATTATTTTCGTTTCTCCATTTGATTCACCTAAAAATTTAAAATATTTTTCGCTAATTTTTTTAATGTTAATTTTTAATTTTAATTTTAATTTTTTAATTTTAATTTTAATGTTAATTTTTAATTTTTTAAATTTTATTTAATGGGTCGGACCCGTTATTTTTAATTTTAATGACATATTTGTGATTAATGATGGAGAATGGGATAACAATGTAATTTTAAATTTAATTTTAGACCCATTTCCTAATAATTTATAAGAATAGATTCTTCCCGTTGCGTTAAACTTCTCAGAGCTTCGAGCCTTACCGTCATCTGGGCCGTCTCTCCATATTGACTTTTTCCTTTAAATATTTATGTGTTGGTTATATGATTATTTACATTTATGTCTTCAAATTATCATAATAAAAGTAGTTTCGTATGTCATAAAATTTGTCAAAAAATTAATAAATAAATGTCATATTATAAAACAAAGATGAGTATGCTCTGAACAGAAGGAAGACAATGAGAGTGTGAGACAAAATGGGATTTTATATCGTGATCACAATGTAAATACAACATAAGCATTTATATACAAGGAAATGTGAAAGGCTATAAGACCAAGAGTCATTCAATGAAATCTATATATATAATAAAATATCTAGAATAATAAAAAATAAGAAAAAATAAGAATAAGAATAAACATAAATCGGAATAAGACAAAACTGGAATAAGCCTAAACTGGAATAAAGAAAAATAAGAATAAGAATAAGCATAAATTAGAATAAGGAAAAATAGGAATAAGACAAAACCAAAATAAGATAAAACAAAAAATGAAAATACTCATTTATTCGGTCCGCACGACACCAAAAATTGGTCGATCGAATCCCGCCCCTATTTGACCGATTCGATTACGCATCTCCGTCGGAACGACGAGCAGTACACTAGTAAACAATATTTATAACACTCTCCTTTGAATGACTTGTGTCAACAATATTTACTCTAAACAATATTTTTTATTTTTTATTAAATAAATTGTCGATGGGTGGATGTTTATTGAACTGATTATTTTTATATGGGTGGACATTAGAAAAAAAATATTTTAATGGGTGATTTAGAGTAATATCACATTTTACGAGTGACTGTCGAAAAAATCTGTATTTTATGGGTGTTTTCGATAAGGGAGTGAATCAAATAAAAAGGGGTGTTTAAAATAAAAAGTATAAAAAGATCTTGTCCATTCATTTGATTCATCCTACGTCTCAGATTAAATCATAATATTAAATGATATTTAAATTAAAAATGGACAAATATGGAAACGCAGTATTTACATTAATCCTTAAAAGCTTGCTCGACATTTTTTAATGAATATTCCTCGCAT
>JAWWMW010066605.1:0-15206 GCA_035048345.1 Echeveria elegans | reverse complement strand
AATACAACCAAAAATGTTTTCGACTTCAAGATCAAAGGGAGCTGGTTTGAGCGATCGTGCACCGTCTACGCTGGCAACACCAACACCAGTGCCATCATCGCCCAGGTAATTACCCGATTTCAAGGAAATTATTAAGACTATGATCCGGAGTACTCAAATATTAATTCTGCTTTCGTTGCGGATAATCTAATTTTTTGCGGAAATTGATGAATGATATATCAGATGCACAAGAAGCACAGCGTGCAGAGCATCACGTTTGCCGTGACAGTGTATCCTAATGTGGACTATGCATGCTTTCATTGTGGCATTCATTGTTGTACTGCAGGAAATCAACAAGGACAAGGATACAAAAGACGAAGATTGATCAAGGAAGCCTAATTTAATATAAACCGAGACGAACAATGTTTGATGTTTGCTTATCGCTGGTTAAAGTAATCGGTTTTTTTTCTCTTCTTGCTTTTGTTGTTGTTGGGAGTTTCACTACATATGTAACTTACTATTAATAGAGAGAAATGTTGCACTGCATATTTCAGGATATAACACTATTGAAACAAACCATGTGTATTTTACAAAGCAAGGGATGAAATGGTCCTGTGAAATTAATCGTAGGATACTTGTAGGTTCCACTTATGTAAAGAAGGAATTTGAAAAGAATGGGGAAGTGTGTTTGCTGCATTTGTAATATAAATAGAGGTGTCCGGGTAAAGATCACCCTCATCCTCTTATTTCTCTTATTCTTTAAATACATTGCAGTACATTTGAATCCTAATAACTCTCATAAATTCTTAAATTTTTGTATTTTTTTCTGGGAAGGGATCAGGTAAAAAGGCTTTATGTATATAAAGTATAAAAGATTATACACCATTAGTTTAGATTAAATGAATGATTATGATTAGATATTGAATTTATGTTATTATGCATTATATGTTAAAAAAATATTAAATCATACAAAAGAGTATAATCGTCTTGTTGAATTTTAATTATCATCTCCTCATCAGATCTGAAATCCTCACCAGTTCATACGCATCCAATCTGACCGGCGACTCATTTGTCATATATATAATGTAGACAAGTTTGAAATTATAAAATTCAAATAGGGGACAGAAAAAAATTGTACATGAAAAGGTGCACCAGATTCATGAATTATGTACATCAAACAAGGGACAGGAATTTCATAGCTCATCTCTTTCCGATCGGTATGATATTATCTCTTCAAACATGATTTGTGATAATGAGGAAGATATTCATTAAAAAAATGTAGCAAGATATTATGGATTAATATAGAATATAATATTATTAATTCAAATATTGCGTGTTTACATATTTATCTATTTTTTTATTTAAATATTATTTAATATTATTTTCTCATCTATAACGTAGAATGAATTAGATAAATGACTTAAATCTGTTTATACTTTCTATTTTAAAAAATCGTCTTTTATATGATGATCCATTACTTTTCTTTATATCAAGAGTGCCAGAAAAGAATGTATTACGGTCAATCATTCAATCTCTGACTTTTTCTCCTCCGATCGATTAAAGCAAAAAAAGCTTTATCTTTTGCGGGCTCCTCGGCCGCTCCGTTTCGTCTTTTCACTTTCAGTTCATTCATTGGTTTGATCAATTCACTCTTCTCCACAAAATTTGCGTTTTCCGAACACGAACACACAACGCTTTGGTTTTGAGTTTGAATCGGTAGATATGATGATTATGCCGTCTTCCTCGTCGTCATCTTCCGCAGTCGTTCAAGTCGATAAGGCCACCAGCGACCTTCTCATCGCTCCTGATTGGACTTTGAATATCGAAATTTGCGACTCTATCAACTCCAATCATTGGTAACTTACTTCTCTCAATGAATTTTGAGCTCCTGTCTTTTGTGTTGACTTTTTCATATGCATATACAGGTAATTGTTGTACTTGATTGCTGTTGTGGATACCAAACTGGAATTTTCTTTTGGCCTTTCTTATTTTTCTACAGTTGAAATACATGAACATCAGATGTATTTATATGTTACGGAGACTTTTGATTGTTAGGGCTCGGACTGAAGTTATATGGAAAGGTGGTTTTCGTGTCGCGGTTGGTTTACTAAATTGTAAAATGATTGTTGGACTAGCAAAATGTTACGGGAAAGAGAAAATTAAATCTTTTTTGGTTTGATTGTTGTTATTATGAGATTCCCTATTCTGACTATAACACTCTTTTTCAGGGTGAATCGAAAAAGCTTTTGGAAGCTTATAATCAGATATATCGTTGTAAATGTGTGATACTTTTATGATACTATTATTGGTAATCCGACACTGACACTTCTACTTACAAGATTGCTGAGCTTATCGGATTTTGACTCTTTTAAGTAGTAATCATGCATAGGAAGTTTCTCACCAAAAAAGGTAGAGTATTAATGTTGTCTTGCTAGTCATACGGAACTTGTGTTTGCTGCATTTTTTGTTTGTTTCAGATGTGACTGTATATACGTCTGAGTGATGCATACTGGTTTTTCTGTCTTCTTACCCCTAGTTTGTCGCATTCATTGTAAGATTAGAAACAATTCACGTTGATAGTAAACTGAGGCTTCTGACAATTTCCAGGCAGGCGAAGGATGTTATCAAGGCTGTGAAGAAAAGGTTGCAGCACAAGAGTTCTACAGTACAACTGCTAGCCTTGACAGTATGATACCGCTTGTTATTGTCTTCTTTGTCTGAAAAGATCTTCTGTTTTCTCTTTTTTTTGTTTGAATAATATTACCCACCTTGGATTGAACCTGGTAGGGTACTTGTTATGTAGTGATAGCATTAACACAGATGAATCTAGTAGACTGGAGACCCATTGTTTGATTTTTAGTCGTGTTACTAATGACTGTATACAATTGTGTAAAATGCGTTATAGCTTTTGGAGACTATGGTGAAGAACTGTGGCGATTATGTCCATTTTCAAATCGTCGACAGGAATATATTACAGGAGATGGTCAAAGTTGTGAGGAAGAAGGTAATGTGTTCTGATTTCGCTGTCATAGAGGCACATGCATATAACTTTATTTTTGCAATGCTTTTTTGTTTTATGTCATTACTCGTTCCTCTTTGACCGAACTTTCCCAATTGACTTTATGTAGTTTCTGTTGATCCACTGTAAAGCATGAGCTTTCATTTACTTATTGTTAAGAGTAAATTGCGTTTAACCATCACTATAATGTGTCATTTTTTACTTAACTACAACCTATATAAAATTTAAAGTAAATAAATGACCACCTTTGTTAATATAAAAAACTTAAAAAATAAAATAAACGGAAAAAATGTAAAACAAATATACATGATATATATAACATTGTTTGGCCTTGGTTCATAATGAAATTTTGCATTATTAAAAAAGTTTTCAATTTTTTAAAAATAAAATAGTTCTTAAAACTTTTTTCTTCTGTAAAAAATAAAAAAATTAATTAGTAGATTTTACATTATTTTAAATTTAATATAATCTCTTTCTTATATGGTTTTTATAGTTTTTTGAATTTGTTTTTCATTTTTAAAAAAATTAATGAGTTTTTTTATAATAACAAGGGTGTTGATTTGTTAACTTTAAATTTTATATAGGTGGTTAAATAAAACTTTTTTTATAGTGGTGGTTAAGTGAAAAAAGACACATTATAGTGGTGCTTAACGCAATTTACTCTATTGTTTATTATTTTAACGGCTTTGCTTCTTTTTCACTTAGTATCTGGATTTTTCATTTATTCTTAATCACAGCATTTTGTCACATGTGTAAGTAGAGTGTAGACTATCTTTTGTTGAATGATTGACCTTCTCACCATGCTGAACTTCTGGTTCTCGACTGGATTGGATTATTGGAATCCAAGTTATTGAACTCACAAAAAATGTGGGAATGAATTTTCAGGCTGACGCAACTGTTAGAAATAAAGTTTTGGTTTTGCTGGACTCCTGGCAAGAAGCATTTGGTGGTCCTGGTGGAAAGTATCCCCAATATTACTGGACATATGAAGAACTCAGGGTAATCTATCATAGAAAACAAACGGCACTAAGCTTGTAGGGATTTGAATTTCTCGGTCATATTCTCCTGCTTTTTACCAACATTTTCTACTTGAAAACGAGAGCAGCTGCACATACTTGCAGAGCCCCAGTTTGAGCGATTCACCGTTATTGTATACTTCAGTTTTCTTCACTCACATTATTGATGTGGGCCTGGACTTCAGTTTGATCCGAAAAGACTGCAGTTGACGTTCATTGGAAATTGCAATTATCCACCGTACTTCAGTCTTCAGCTTTATTTTGCGTCTTTCTTAACATCACATTTCCCCTTAATGTTTTGCAGCAATCTGGTGTACAATTTCCAAAACGCTCAGAAGATGCAGTTCCAATTTTTACTCCTCCGACTATGCATCCACCTTTTATGCATACTCAGCCAAGTTATGGTATGCCGAGCAATGCTTCAACGAGGCTTGATCAGGCAATGGCGTCAGAGACTGAGACTTTAAGGTAACCCTACAACCTTCTGTATTGCACTAAATGAACTTGACTTTACAAATATTGTGCTGCTCTATTTATTTAATCACTTCTTATGCTTTTCTTTATTGTTATGCTGACTAATGTTTTTTTGCAGTATGTCTGGTCTTGATGCAATGGGACGTGTTGCAGACCTTTTGACTGACATGTTACGAGCAGTGACTCCAGGTGATAGAGAGGTATAGACATTAGATATTTTTTGACAACTCAACACATGCAGCCTGCTTTGAACTGATCTTGGTTCACACAGGCAGTTAAAGATGAACTGATCGTTGATCTTGTAGACCAATGTCGCTCCAATCAGAAGCGGCTTATGCAGATGCTGACCTCAACAGGGTATGTATCATATCGCAGGGCATCCTGTTTCTTTGAACTCCTTGAATTTAGTCGATAGGATTATGTTCTCTTGATGTGCAATTTTCTAAAATTTCAAACTGATTACAGGGATGAGGAGCTTTTAGGCCGAGGTCTGGAGTTAAATGATAATCTACAGAGCGTGATTGCAAAGCACGATCTAATAGCGTCTGGTTTACCCCAGCCAATGCAAAATCAAATAGCAGATACAAATTCTCAGGCAGCTGATGCTGGTGCTTCAAGTGTACAGGACCTCGAGAAAGAACCTGAACAAGCACCGGGTTCGAGCTCCATTGTGCCTGCTGCTCCAGATATTAATAGCCGGGTCGACGATGTGGATGATGAGGAAGACGACTTTGCTCAGTTAGCTAGAAGGTTGGTGGTTTTGTTATAAACTCAATGACTTTCTTTGCATAAACTGACTCCCCTTGTAAACGAGGAGATAACCTTATTAGGATTTTTGTTGAAGTTAGCACCAACAAAAAATTCAATACTCACTTACCATTGAAAATTCTCTTGCATTACAGGCATTCAAAGCATAAAAACTCGCAGACTGGAAATGTGGATACTTTGTCTTCATCAACTTCTATCACTGCACAAGGATCACCTTCCGCCGAAGTAGCTTCGAGCTCTTTGAGTAATGTGTTGGTTCTGGCTGACCCGCCACCACCTGTGAGGACAACTAAAGACCAGGACATGATTGACCTCTTATCCCTTGCTTTGACAACAACGTCACCCCTCTCTCCAGCACCTACGGCAGAAAATACGCATGAAACAACTGCTGCTTCAACTACACAAGTTCATCCGAATGGTTTCCAAGCATACCCAGGACAGGTCACTTACAATAACTATGTTGCTCCTTGGGCTCAGCCTCAACCACAACCTCAACCTCAACCTCAACCTCAACACCAGTCACAAACTTATCCTCAGCAATTTCAAACTCAAGATACCTTTCAACCACAGGAGCAGCATGGTTTTTCCTCATCAACTCAACATCAGGCCTTTCAGCCACACCAGGCCAACCATATTCATCAGCAGCAGCAGTATGGACAGATTCAACAATCTCAGCAGCAGTCTCCGCAGTCATATTATTCTCAGAATGTGCCTTCACAAGTACCTCAACCACGACCACCTTCACAGCCACAAATGTTTTCTTCTTCTCAGTATCCTCAAAACTCGCCTGGTTACATACCACCTCCATGGGCAGCTACTCCTGGTTACCACAACAACGAAAGACCCATAATCTCTAACAGTACTCCCCAAAATTATGGATCCTCGTCCAATGTGGCTACACAACCTAACAGACCTCAGCAATATACTTTTGGATCGAGTGTGCAGGGAGATACACGAGTAAGCTCTGGCGTCACAACAGCGGCTCCTGTTGCAGCCCAGAAGCCATTTATTCCATCTTACAGGCTGTTTGAAGATCTGGATGTTTTCGGCAACACTGGCGGAAGGATAAAGGGGTCAGGCAGCGGTGGATCGCCAAGCCTGTCAGGGAGTGCTGACCAAAGAATGGTGGGTGGTAATCAGTAACGGGTGAAATGTATGTCATCTTGGCACCAACCTATGTGCACCTACATTATTGAAGTTGTGCAGCAGATTATTATGTGGACGCTGCTAGTCGTTTTATTCTATTCAACTCTGTTAGATGTCTTGTCGTATATTTTGAATGTCTTTGTTGATGGGGAGTAGAGTGTAGGGTAGTGTTGGTGATTTGTGATGTTTGAAAAATGCATGTTACAGTGCTGGGTGATTCTTATTAAATAAATGTGTGAAAATTACTCTGGTGAAAGATAGTGAACACTCTGGGTAGCTGAATTGGCGTATGAAGTTGAATGAATGTATTGAGTCTTATATCAAGGCGAAAAGTGTGCTGTCTAGACTGTAATTGTACTGATCCATCCGGTAGGGGAGTTGGGTTTCAGGACGATAATAAATATTTGGAGGACAAAAGGGTAATTATAATTTATAATTTAAATATAATATGTTAATATGTTAGGTGAAATATGATTTGTAAGATGTAACAAATATGCGTTACCGGCTTCATTTATAGACAATAAATAACTGCAAAATGCGTGAAATATTTTTATTATGTTTTCATTTTCTTTTATAAGTCAAACCCTGTTAAGCAAATTTCTTCATTGTATCTCTTTAATTTCTCGTGCTCAAGACAGCGCATTCAATTTTACGCATAAGAAACAAAAGAATCAATGACTATCAGATGTCGACATTTGAGTATTTGACATTGCAAAATAGAGTATTAAACTTCAGATGCCGGATGAATAACAAATACATGAGGCCATGATGTCCTCATTGCTACTCGACTTGAATTCCTAATTCACGTCTGTTAGTCTGAGTTTGAGTTCGTTTGGCTTATATAAGTAGAAATCAGGAGGTCTTGTTCACTTGATTGGGTCCGAAGGTTTTTGTGCGCCCAAGCAGCAAGCAGTAACTCCTGATATGTGTGCTGTTTTATGGGCAGCTGGTAGCATATTTTTGAGGAAGTGCAGGACCATTTATCAGGAGACTAGTCAACTGCTCAGGAATTTCACTTCTATCTTAAATTCCACCGTCAACTACTCTGGATTTGTGCTTCACCAGAGCTTCCTGAACAGGTAGGTCTTGTGTCATGAGACCTTTTTGATTGTAATGCCATTCTCTTATATTTCGTGAGTTGAACATCTTTTTTTAATTCTGTGGTTCTTTTCTATTTTACTACTACAATTTTATCAGTGAGATAAATGGGGAGCCTTGAGAATATTTCTTGGGCCTATGGAGACTGAAGGCTCCTTCCTAAGTTCAGAAGCATAAATCTAATCAACTGATAACCATAACCATACGCAGTAACAATAATACCGATCACTTATTGAAGAAGAGAAAAAAGTCAACGAGCTGTTGACTCTTCCCTCACTTATACATGCAGAACTAACAGAATAATATACAACAAACAACTTGGGCTTTTTACTCGCACTGGTGAATCGTGATGATTCATTCATGTGCATCATCAACAATACTATTCTTGAACCGCTTCTACATCCTTGACATTGTGTAGTCCATGGCATCCACTAAATAATCTACAGCAAACACAGGAACACACGTATGATGATATTTATGAGTGAATGGTCTTTTGACAGTTTCGAAATCATTACTTACCAGCGTCTTCCTTTGTGAAGCAGAGGGGAGGTGTGATTCTAAACACATTTCCATAAAATCCACCTTTTCCTACCAAGACTCCCATATCTGTTCACCATATCAGTCAGTAGGTGTTTCCTTGTTAGATGAAGGATATAGAGTTTAAAGCTGAAAGGAGAACAACCTTTCATCTGCTCCATCACATGCAAAGTTTCAACCTTGGCTGGAGTCTTCAGCTCACGGTCAGTCACCAGTTCAACACCCTGCATCATCCCCTTTCCTCTTACATCTCCTATGACTGTATGTGAAATGTATCAGTGACCATTTAAGGAATGTATGAGTATGACACTTGGTATCAATTACAAGTTTAGAGGTTAATAACACATATGCCTTACTTTCATATTTGTCCATGAGGGAAGCAAGCCTCTCCTTCAAATGAGAACCCACCACATAAGCATTCTCCTGAAGCTTTTCTTTCTCTATCACATTTAGAACAGCCAAACCAGCCGCAGTGCACACGGGGTTTCCACCAAATGTGTTGAAGTAATTCCGCATAGTCAATACCTCCGCTATCTCCGGTGTTGTTACCACAGCACCTAAAGGAGTACCGTTTCCAATGCCCTGGATCATATACACAGACATTTGAAGAAATCTAATAGAAACTCCGGTCACAAATGCAATTAGGAGCAGGTTCTCAAAAAACCAGTTACAAATATACACTGGTGTAGGCGTATAGCTACTTCAGCATATGAGAACATTACGCAAACTTGTTGCCATAGTATGATGTATGCAGAGACAATAATCATCGGATAACTTTAAAAACTACTTCTATTCACCGATCACATATCATGGTATGACACTGAAACCTATAACTGATCTCACCTTTGCCATAGTGACTATATCAGGCACAACACCATGAGACTCGAACCCCCAAAAATGGCTCCCAGTGCGAGCAAAACCAGCTTGAACCTCATCAGCAATGCATAAGCCTCCAGCTTTCCTTATACTATTATAAACAGCTGGCAGATAACCTGGAGCTAACTCAACTATCCCACCAACGCCCTAAAATCATTTAAATGGTAGTTAGATAGATAAACTAAATTTTAAATTTTATAAAATAAGCAGAGCTTTATCACCTGTATTGCTTCAGAAATGAAACCAGCAACTTGGCCTGAAGTTCCATAGTCAATGAGACCTTGTACATCATTGGCATACTTCTCCCCATCCGAACCAAAGATTCCTCTGTATGGATCCGGATTTATGGCATGGTGCATTCCTGTCTGTTTTTGCACAAGAAACAAAGACGGAAGATGTTAAAACAGCAATGGCGATAATGCATTTTTGTAGGAGTTAGCCAGGTACAGGCTTTAGTAAAATGCCAGAAGTTTAGAAAGAGTCCGGTAACCTCATCACTCCTTTAAAAAATTAATATGTAAGACATTATGCTACATATCACACATTAAACTGATAAAAACATATAAGCGACAAAGGTGCCTATGTTTACGAAAAAATTTGATCGGATGTACAGATAGATTTGTTTGATTTCTGATCTCACAGGGAAGTATAAACGACCATCAGGCTTAAAGTTTGAAATTTTTAGTCTGACTCTGACATTCAATGAAATCATAAAACTGGAGATTTCTTACAACTAAGGGGTGTATTTATACCTGAACAACATTGAATTTCCAGTTTCTCTGAGCAGTAGCGCCCATTGTCCCAGCCGCATTCCCATGGTAAGCATTTCTCAGGGATACTATATCCTGACAACCAGTGTAAAGTTTGGCCATCATCATCGCCAACTCATTCGCTTCAGTCCCCGAATTTGTGAAAAACACAACCTGATCCCAACATAAAACATCATTTCTACATTTTATAACAATTACAATCAAATTTAGTGCATGACTAATAGCAGATACCTTTAGATCACCAGGCATCTTAGCTGCCAAAGCTTCAGCAAAATCTGCAATAGCATGGTTCAAATACAGAATAGTCGAATGCTGTATCCGCTTAGTCTGCTCCACAATCGCATCCACCACCTGCGGATGACAGTGTCCACAACACACAGTAGCAATTCCTCCAAACGCATCCAGATACCTCCTCCCATTTTCATCAAACAAATACTGCATCTTCCCATCCACAATATTTATCTGTTGCAAAAAGATTTAAATAAAAATTAAATAAAAAATCAATCAGAATCAATCCATTCAAATTCACCAAAAGAATCTTCTGGAAACAAAAAATATGACGTCACACACACAACTACGAAACTGAAGAGATTGATCGGAAACTCACGGGCTTGTCGTAGAAGTAAAACATGGAAGGACTGAGGTACTTTTTCCGCTTCTGTAAAATTTCCGCAGCCCTAGGTCCGGTATACGGCGGCGGAGTGTAGTCAAACGGCGGCAATTCCGCATCAAACTGACCACTGACCTTCTCCACCGCCGCTGCAGCGGCGGGAGGAGTGTAGTATCGTCGGAGGAGAGGAGCGGATTTCAACGGCGTCGAACCGGCGCGGCGGATGCGGTGGATCATCATCGACAACGGCCGCTGTGATTTTGTTGGAGATGAATCTGAAATGCGGATTGTGTGAAGGACTGAAGGTGTAGAATCTGAGTACAGTATTTATAGAAGGAGAGTGTTTAGTGGTTGATTATGAATTGATGACGCACTAATTCGTAATTAAACTTAATCGGGTTTAGTTTTTTAATTAGTGTTTGTTCTTTACAACTTAAAAATTCGCATTACATACTCGACTAAACTCACCTTAAATCTCAACTCGACTCGAATTGAATAGATCCACCAGAAACAATTTAAAATTTTATATCTGACTAGCAGTGCACCCGGCGTTCCGCCGAATTTTTTTTACGTATCTCCATTGTTTTCTATCAAGCTTTCCTGTTATACTTTTTCAATATTTTATTTATTATTATTTGAAGCTTAAGCATAATTTCTTTTTGTTTAATAATTACTTGAAGCTTTAAACGTGATTTTTTTTATTTTTTTTAATTGTTAGATTACGACGGGAAAGCATCACCCGAATGCGCAATCGAACCGGTCAAATACTTGTGGAACTTGATCGATCAATTTTTGAACCCGTGTGGTCTGTGTAAATTAAACTTTTAATTTTTATTTTTAATTTTACTGGGTCGGACCGGCCCGTGTATTGTGTGTAAATTTAAACTTTTAATGTTTAATTTTTAATGAGTCGGGCTGGTCCGTGTGGTCTTTGTGAATTTAAATTTAAATTTTTAGTTTTTAATTTTAATTTTAATTTTTTAATTTTAACATTTTATTTTTAAAAAAATTCTAAGTGTTTGATTTTTTTTATTTATAGTTTGGCATTTTATTTTGTTAATTTGTATTTTTTAAATTGGAGGAAATAGCATAATTGTAATTAATGATGAAATGAGGGGCATTTTTGGCAACTCATATTTGAGCCTGCAGCCATGTTCCCTTCCTCCCCTATTTATTTATGTATATAGATTTTGATATTGAGTTACATCGGATAACTTTGGACAAGATACAATATCATCCAGCACATATAAATTCAATCGAAGCATAAGTCATATACGACTCTTCTATCCATCAATCTTAAACATATATTATCGGCATTTTCACGCGCATTCAAATAACCCTCTAACATCTCGATCAAATCTCAAACATAGTCTGATCAATTAACAACTTCCACATGAAAAGGGAAGAATTACCAAGGTCCAAGCGAGAGCGGGATAATAAATACCTCCTATACAAATGTGAGAAGAATTCATGCTACTACGGGGTATTGAACCCTTGACCTTTGAATCAAACACAAGTGTTCAACCAATTGATTTTGAATGATAAGATTGAAGTAAATGCCAAATACAAATATATAAATAAATATGTTAGTGTATGTTATGCACCGCAACTTATCTTAGAAATTCTTACGCAAACAAAAATGTCAATTACATCGAAGGTTGGAGTCAT
Source organism: Echeveria elegans (assembly GCA_035048345.1). NCBI lineage: Eukaryota > Viridiplantae > Streptophyta > Magnoliopsida > Saxifragales > Crassulaceae > Echeveria > Echeveria elegans. The sequence goes on along the minus strand of JAWWMW010066605.1, from coordinate 3,245 downwards.
CTTTCTGCTAATGCTCATAGCATCAGGTAATCAAAAATTGTAATTACAAATTGGGATAATCTTTTCAAATGATCCAAAAGATGAACACCAGATCCGGATAATTGTAGAAAATCTTATGAAAAAAATCAAAGTTTTCTACATTTTTGTATAGTGAGTCCGGTAAACAAAATTTGGCTAGAGTTTTCTTCCCGTCACTCAAACATAAAGTGCATTATTTTAATTTTAAAGAGTAATGCAACTTTACGGGAAATTTTGAGGAACACCTTTCACAATGAGCATTGTGTTTTTATTTACTAATGCATTGTTTTAAGAAAATAAAAACTCTAACTTTAGGACTGATATGAGTTGAATAAGAATATTTTTATTAATACTATTTTCTTTTGCAGTGAGTGTGCAAGTAGAAGCATGCAAGAACGATAATGACTGTTATAAGCTTTGCAGTCAGAAACATTGCCAGTCATGGAGATGCAAAGATCATATTCTCTACACGGAATGCGCCTGTGAAGACTGTAATGTTGGTCCAAGTCGATTTGTTTCTCGTACTTGATGATAAATAATACTTATATTTTAAAAACAAATTAATTTTGTGCACATTCATGCTTAATCTATGGTAAAAAGTATGCAAAAATTCTATCGATTCATTGTTATCATCCCACATAGATAATTAATCAGTATATTTCTTAATATATAAATGACAAAAGGGCAAACAAGGTATTTTGTTAAGTAATTGAATTATTATTTTTATTCGAAACTAGCTACGTTCCCGTCGTTCCGACGAGATTTTTCCCGTATCTTCATTTGATTAGTCTTAGAATCAGAAATAATAGAAACATGAAATTCCTAGGTGCCAATCGACCATATAAAACTTGATAGACCTATTGATTAATTTTGTTAACCATCACTAAACTCTTGAACTTGATCAAATCGGACAGAATCAACACTTAATCAAACCGACATAACACATCAAACAAATATTTTGTATAATTAAGAGAATATATATATATTTACGTGAAACGTGCTAATACTTTATTAATATTAATTTAGGATAATGACAAATTTAATTATAGTAACCGTAGGATAATGACTAATTTAAATATAGTAACCGTGATTAATTTGCAAATATTTTGTATAATTAAGAGAACATATATCTTTCCGTGAAACTTGCTAATACTTTATTAATATTAATAATTTAGGGCAATGACTAATTTAATAACCGTAATTAATTTTTTAAAGAGGGCAGCAGGTTTTTAGCAATGAAATTTTGGTTTTAGGGACTCGCTGGCTTGATGGTGGACAACTATTCTGGTATATATTAGATTCGTCCACATCCCACGCATGGGAGTTTCTAATTTGGTAAGTGAATATTCATACGATTAGAAATCAATTTTTCACACACGGTTACTTTTGTTGAAAGTATTGGAGGAAAAAATTTCAATTATGGACATTCTCTTTGGGTACAGTTTAATCTTTTTATCTTCATTTGTAATTATTTTTTTGAGTTATATTCATGAATTAAAGAAACTTAATACTGAACAGAGGATGCGACTCCCTGACCATCGGCCGACGCCGAAGTGATGCCGGTGCCGTTAAGTGCGATAGTGGTGGCGGTGGCGCGGCACTTGGGAGTGGTTGAGGTTCCGGATCGGAAGATGGAGTGAGTGGATGCGGATGACTTGTTGTTGTTGGTTTGTGTTGGTCCTGTTCGAGATCGGATGAGAAGAAAGACGAGAGTGATGTTGATGTTGATTTTTGTTGTTGATCGCCTAGTTACCTTCCGCCGCCACCATCATCAACACTTGATTTTGGTAGAGAATATAATAAAATCAATATCACTAATGCTATTTAGGATTTCTAGCTGGTTTTATTGCAACAAAGATATCTTTTTGATTTATTTAATACTATTTTAACATTATTAAATCTGATTTATATTTTTAATCAAAGTCGTTAATCTCAATTTAATCTGCGATGATAATTACTTTATATTTATATACTTAAAACTTTTTTACCTGATCTCTGCTCATAATTTAATATGTATCGCTACATCATTTTGGCTCCGTATATCATATATGTGTCCAAAATGTCATATAAGTCCTACGCAACTGAAACCCTCTCAACTATGTCCGGTCACATATGTTCTGTTTTGGCCTGCCCAGATGATAATTTATGTGACTACATCGTTGATGCCAATGTCAATTACGTATTTAGTATGTATTTAGCGGGAAAAGGATATGGCGTAAGGACCCATTTTTTGTATGATTATCATATGCAATCTTATTTGCTAATAAAATCGATGCGATTTAAATTTGAAAACTAAAAATTCTGTCAAAATTAATTATCCCGTGATTTTCACAAACTAAACGTTCAATTTAATTAAGACTCTAATTTAATCTCAACCCCTGGATTTGTCATCAACGATTTTGATCTGTCATACAATTCTAAAGAAAACTTAAGTCTCACGTGTTTCAAATTTTATCCATGAGAAAATTATTATTTTCAAGTTTTATTATTTTTATCTCTCTTTATAATTTCAAAAAAGAAATCATAACGAGGTTAAATTGTAATTATATCAATGTTCTAATGACGTTTGAGGTGCACATGGCGGGCACCAATATCAATGTTCTAAATTGATATACTCCGTAGTAATTAGATTTGAAAATAATAAACAGTTTATTAGAAATTGAGTCACGCAGGGACTCAAATTAATGTGAGTAGTATAAAAATATTTATTTCATAAATAATTTGATCTTTTTATGTTCATTTGTCAAATTAAAAATGTACATTATTTCTTGTATGTTCATCATAATTATAAATATATGAGATTTTGTGCCCATTACAATTTAAAATTAACATTGTAAATGTAATTGTTTATTAACATCGAATTTCTCGCGTTGTCGCATCAATTTAGATTTTGATTGGAATCAGACTCTAAATTATTACTCCCTCCATACCATACTATAATTCCTTTTTTTCTTTTTAAGCGTTTCAAAATATAATTCTCACTTCTTTATATGTAATATTTTATATCATAACAAACACGTACTTTCTCTAAAGTCTAACATATTTACTTTTCACTCATTCTATTTCTTACTTTTATCTCACATGACCTTTTTTTAAATTTGTGTCCAAATCCAAATGAGCACTATAGATGGATACTCAGGGTGTAATATGACTTCTTCTTCTTTTTTCGTACCTAGTAAGTACTGCTTAATTAATGACAAGGGAAAGTCGCTCCGGTTTCATTGTTC
>JAWWMW010066597.1:0-15210 GCA_035048345.1 Echeveria elegans | reverse complement strand
TTTCTTTAGAGAATATTGATTCTAGGAATGAGGGAAAAAGTTCAGAGTTCATAGAAACTGAAATAAGTGCGCTGAAAGTTAACAATGCATGTAACCTAAGGGGAAAATCAGGGAATTTGAATCTCGTGGAGTATAGGTGGTTGCTTGTGTTATTTTATATGGTTATCATGTTAATTCATGGAATTAATCATTGGCGTGAACTGAAATATATGACTTTATAGTTTAGTGGAACTTTAGAAGATGGTTTGTGTTATAAAACCAAGGGAACATTTTTTGATTTAATTGGATATGTTGGAAATGATTGTACTAGTGGTAGAAATACTAGGGAATTTAGTACTTGCAATGTTTTAAACCTTGGTGAGAATTTTGTTCCTTGGAAATTTCATGTTCAGCAGTTAGAAACTTGGATTAAAACTGAGTTTGAGCTTATGGTTAAATATGATGCTAATATAGAAGCTTTGTGGTTGAAAAACTTATTGAAAAAGGCTAGGTTGCTAGATAGAAATGGACTGATTTTCTATGACATTAAATTTGCTATTTCTTTAAGTGAAAATTCTGTTTTTCATGTTAGGATTAATCACATAAAGCTTAAGTATCATATTATACCTGAATTGTTTGCTGAAAATTTGATATCATTAAGTAACTTTGATACTTGTGATAATTCTTTTGAAATGGAAATCAAAGTTATGGTTAACCAAGGGTTCAAGCTTTGCTTGAGACCAATTTTTGTTGGCTGATTGCAGGTACTAGAGTGATGAAATGATGTCGGTTAATTCACTAAGAGTGGCATTAGGATATTGCCCACATTTAACTGTTCAAAGGGAAATGAATAGTGTCAGGTAAGGTATCCTGGAAGTTTTCTAAGGTTCTGCTCCAGCCAAATATTCAGGTGGAGATTGAAGGATGAATCTTTGGGCTGGATCAAAAGGAAATGTGCAAGCCCAACCCAGTCATATAAAAAGGTTTTGGAGAGAGAAGCACACACTTTTCCTGCATTTTTCATTCTCTCGTGAAAGAAAATGTTCTCAAGAAAGTGAGAAGAAGAGTGGCGGAGAAAGAAGCCTGAGACTAAGGCTGAGCAAGTGGACATATTAGAGAACATAAGGTTCTGAATCGAGTTATTGATCCTGTGAAGTATCTAGAGTTGCCTAGAAATATACAACACATTGTATATGACTTGATGTAATGAGGATTTCTAGTTTAGTAAAAAGGCCAACCCCCGGAGAAAAATGTGCTTTGGACCTGAATTTTTCTCAAAGTTTATGGATTTTTGGACCCTCGATGAAAGTGTAAGTTGACATGACGCTCTCGGTGGTGCTTCGCCCACTTTGTATATCTGACATTTTAATGCAGACCTGGTAAATAGAGTTGTGGATAATTTTATCGCTCATATTGAGGAAAGCATACGATCATAGGTCAAAACTCAAAATGATATCCAACTTTTTTCATAGTTGATGCTTACAAAAATCAAGTCGGTCATACATATTAAGTGCCTGTTCTTTTATGCTTAATTTTATGAAGAGTCAAGGGGACTCAGGAAAATTTAAGGAGATGAAAAAATGGAAAATATCAAATGTCATATCAATTAAAATAAAATAATAATACGTGAATGCGTGGTTGTGATGAAAGTGGAAGGTGAGAATGTGTGGGTGGGTGATTTGAGTTATTAAAGTTCATTATTAAAGATAAATGTAAGAAAATGTGTTTTAGAATTGAAGAGACTTCTGATCGAGATCAAACTGTTTCGTTCAGGAGTGGGAAAGGTTGGTTTCAAAAACGGTTTTGTAGTGAACAAACAAGGGAAGTCGGGTGGATTAGCGTTATTATGGAATTCAGAGTCCGGAGTGACAGTTTTTTCATATTCAAAATCACATATTGACGTTAAAGCTAGTGGCTCAATGGAATACAGGGTGACTCTATTCTACGGGAATCCCAGGATTGATAAGAGAAAAAAAGTCATGGAGTCTGCTGAAGTCGCTGGCAAGGGATTGTGGGGTCCGTGGGCGGTCCTAGGAGATTTCAATGAAATCTTATTCTCATGGGAGATGCAGGGGGCTAGATATAGAGAGAAACGCCAAATGGCTGGATTTCGGGAGGCTCTCATGGCTGCAAACCTTACATATATTGGATGTCTGAGAGACACCTTCACCTTTTCCAACAGATGAAAGGGAAACCTCGAAACCAGAGTAAGATTTGGTAGAGTTGTCGCTAATCCTCAATGACGCCAAATGTTTCCAAAAACTGCAGTGTATCACGGTTTTGCCAACACTTCTGATCACAAGCTAATAATTTTATCTCTAGCTGCCAGAAGCAAACCAAGCCCCACAAACAAGGATTTCATATTCGAATGGATGTGGCTGAGAGATAAAAGATTCAATCAGATCGCAGTGGAGGCATGACACAATGCAAAGGAGTAATCTACTGGGCTACAAGAAAAATTGAGGAGGTGTGGTCAATCAATCATGGTTTGGAATGTAAATACCTCCGGAGTCGTCCATAAAGAAATAAGAGCAATTAAGAAGAAACCGGCAAAGATTCAGAGCCTATCCAGAACTGAAGCAACAGTAGCGAATGAAAAAGCCATGTCTGAGACCTTGACGAATGGTTTGCAATGGAAGAATTGCTCTAGAAACAGAGAGCTCGATCAGATTGGCTCAAGAACGGGGATAAAAACACAGTTTTCTTCAAATCCAAGGCCACAAAGAGGAGGGCTAAAAAGTTCATTGAGTTCCTAGAGAAGAAGGATGACAGAACCACTGTGGAGCAACAACTTATTCTCGCGGAATTCGTGAACTACTACAAATCACTCTTCTCGAGTGGAACAGAGTTATCTCAGCCAGACAGTACTAGAATGATGGGACATTTTCAGCCAAAAATTTCAGAGTCCATGAATGCAATGCTGCTCGCACCTTTCACTGTGGAAGAAATTAGCAGAGCTCTCTTTCAGATGTACCCCGACAAAGCACCAGGTATGGACGGGTTCTCCTCTTCATTCTTTTAAAAATTCTGGAGCACTATTAAAGATGATGTGTGTTTGAAAATCCTTAACTTCCTGATTAATGATCGTCTGGACGCAAGCTTAAATGAAACAGAAGTCATTTTAGTGTCTAAAAAGGAGGTGAGGAGAATGGAGGACCTCGGACCTATCAGCTTGTGCAACGTATCAATGAAAATAATAACTAAGGTCCTCGCAAATCGGCTTAGTGAAATCCTCCCCCAAATCATCTCGGGATCGCAGAGTGCCTTCGCCAAAGGTAGAGTCATAACAGATAATATCGTCTTGGCCCATGAGGTGTCTCACTACATCAGGAGAATGAAAAAAATGCTATAACGAATTCTTATCAATGAAGATAGATATGAGCAAAACGTATGACAGAGTCGAGTGGAATTTCCTGAGGACCCTACTGCATAAATTCAGATTTACAGAGCAATGGATCTCTTTAATAATGAAATGTGTTGAGACGGTAAAGTACAGAATCAAGGTAAATGGTATGAGATATGAGTTCTTCCGACCTACCAGGGGACTGAGACAAGGAGATCCCATATCCCCTTATTTGTTCATCTTATGCCAAGAATGGCTTTTCCTGAAGCTAGAAGAAATGCAAAGCAAGAAACAGGTTGAGGGAGTCCGACTGGCTGTAAGGATACTCAGAATTAACCACTTGTTCTTCGCAGACGAGTGCCTCTTGTTTGTGAAAGCTGAACTCCGACAGTTGAAACACCTAAAAGAAGTCCTCACCAGACATGAGAAGATATAGGGTCAGAAGATTAACGTTGGGAAATCAGAGTTTACTATGAGCCCAAATGTGGATGACAGGATGAGCGCTCTCTTTTCTGAATTGCTTAATATGGGTATGGTCCCTAGGCACTCAAAGTATTTAGGGCTTCCGCTTGTGGTGGGACAAAACAAAAGAGAAGTGTTAAAAGACCTGGAAGAGAAAATGGAAGATAGGATCACAGACTGGAGAAATGTGCTGCTATCCAGGACCGAAAGGAAACCCTAATAAAGACATGCCTCCAAGCAATGCCCCTTTATTCTATGTGCTGCTTCAAGCTTCTGAAAGGCATATGCGACAATCTAACATCCATGACTCTAAATTACAGGTGGAGCAATGTTAACAAGGATCGAAGCATCCACTGGATCAACAAGGAGACTTTGCAAAAGGAAAAGAAGTATGGCGGCCTAGGATTCAGGTGTTTTGAAAGTCTTAACAACGCCCTCCTGATGAAGCAACTATGGAGATTCTTGAAATTCCCGAATTTACTAGTGAGTAAGGTTATGAAGAAGAAATACTACCGTCGCCACAGACTGTTGAATTCCACCCTGAAAGGTACGGATTCCTACTTATGAAAAAGCCCTTGTAACCCGTTAGAGATATTCAGATCAGGGATAGCTAATGACAACAGTCGAGGGGAGTTCACCTGGAAGCTCACGAACTCGGGTCATTACTCAGTCAAATCAGGGTACGAGATTGCATACTCTTGGATGAAGTCAAGAAAGCCCTCAAGAGGTGAGTCCTCCAACAGGGACGAGCATAGCAAATTTTGGACCATGCTTTGGAGAACTGCTCTCCCGGACCTAGCAAAAATGGTGGCCTGGAGGGCGCTTCATAACGGTCTTCCTACAGGTATCATCATTTGCATTCTGTGGAAAATATAGTGAGGACACATAGAGGTGTCAAAAATACCCTTCGCCCTCTACCCGTCCTATACCCGCCCCAAAAATACCCTTTCATATCTACCCATTTAATACCCTTACCCTTTAATGCCCTTACCCTTTAATACCCTCTTATAATAAGGGCGCCCATTACCCGCCCATTTGCCATCTTATTACCATTTTCTCAATTTTGACCACTGTTGACCACCGTTGACTGGCGTTGACTGGCGTTGACCGGCGGAGGTCCGATCGTTGAACACCGTTGACTGTTTGTTGACCATCGTTGACCGGCGTTGACTGTCTGTTGACCGGCGTTGACCGATTGGTCAAAATTCAAAAAGAGAGTATTAAAGGGCGCCCTTACCCTTTTGATACTCGCCCACTAAACCCTTACTCTTTTGTACCCTCTACCCCTTTTTACCCTCTACACACATACCCTCTTCATACTCGCTCATACCCTACCCTACCCGCTCATTTGACACCTCTATCCTTAACTATGTTCTGGGCTGCTAAAATGATGTTGAAAAGATGGTTCAGAGAAGTGCTTCAAAATTTTAATTTTTCTCTCTCTTCAGTTTGCGCGCTTTGAGTCATTCCTAGATCCGCGCTGCACATCCTAGAGCAAAACTATGAATTTCTCGAAAGTTCTTCGACCAAAAGCCCTCATTGTGGTTATATCATGTTCCTAAATAGCATTTAGGGTCTCGAGGATGGGGCTTGAAGGAAAGACCTAATCACATGCTTACTTGTCTATTACCGGCTAGTTTACAAGTGCATCACAACGAGAGCGACAATCACACATTACTCACCTCATGATCACTGGAATATACAGTGATAAAGGGTTTTACCGAAAAGCATCTGTAATATGCAGATTTTATCGAAAACTATAAGTAAAATTCGATATTATATAGACACACCATTAAATATATTTTTTATAAAAACAATCCATTAAAAACCTATTTAAAATATTCACATAATGACAATTTAAAAAAAACACCCATCAATTTGTTCATAAAATTCATAAAAAATAAAAACTCAAGAAAATTCAAAACTTCAGAAAACTTGTTTTGATGGATTTGTTCTAAAAATTTTGATTTTGACTTTCTTACTTCTTTTGTATGTTATATTTCAAAAATATTGAATTTTCCTTACTATATATAGTTTACAAATGTAATAATAATAAAAAGAGTTCAAAAATTATCGATGAGTGAATTTTTAAAGATTTTTTAATGGGTGATTTTTGGCAATAAAATATTTTAATGAGTGTGTCAAGGTAATATCTGAATTTACAGATAATTTTTGATAAAACGCATAGTTTACGGGTGGTTTCCGTTGATAAATCCATATATAAAACAACAAAGGCAACACTCGAAAATGGAACTTGTTCATTCAATGACTCTGTCTCAAAACCATACCAACTATCATCATTAGCATGCTATTTGTGTGAAGCAAGTCGATTAAGACATTTAAACCTTTGATGATATATGTTTGCTATTTTTTATTAATTCTATGCTAGGTTAAAATAAATTTTTCAGAAAATTATTATGTTTTATTTTTGCAAATTAAATATATTAAAACATCAGGAATTGTTGTATTCTTTTTTTTGCAAATAAAAATATATTAAAACATCACGAAAAACTACAACAATTGCGAATTATTGATGTTTGCATATTTATTTATATTTTAAAAAAATATTCAATAAATCATTTAATTTCTTCTATTTAAAAAATAAATCAAATTCCGAATATCTAAATATGTTATTTCGACGTGACTTTTTTTTAGCCCCACCTAGTTTCGAATGCTGGCCACGCCCCTGCCTACAACCAAAGAAAAGTGGAACATTTGAAAAGGAGTGAAAGGACTTAGAGCGCCTCACCTTGACAACCAATACTCTGCCTCGAAGACATGATACTGCTCATATGATGAAGTAAGCAAGCTAAACAAATTTACAGGAATATCAACCAACCTTTTTTGTTGGTTTCTCAAACCCCCACTTGCTTGGATGAGAAATTTCATTTTGACCTCTGATTGTGGTTCCATTCTAGTCTACATTTACCAGCATAAGCTCACAGTCAGAAGGCTTATAGAGTACAAAGATATCCACAAAGTAAAATCCATTACGGAGCACATAAATTGGAAAGGAAATTACCCATAATCTGCATGCCAATGTAAACCTTTCACTGGTGGATATTACGGGGAGGACCTCACTTTCAGAAGGAATGCGAAACACGGGAAAACAAAATATGGCAGCATCTAGAGACTCAAAGAAGATGTGTGCCCCTGCAAAGAAGAAATTCCCGATGATGCAAACAGTAACATCCAAAAATGTCAGTAGAGTCATTTAATAAACATAAGCAGGTTATTCTGAAAAATGGAAAGAAAGGAAGACAGTAAATGTCAAAACTCAATCAACATCAGCAAATTTGTAGATGAGTAAAGATCTGAAGCCGGGTGAAACAAGTACAAGTAAATGAGACGGCTTGAAAATACAGCGCATCACCTTCCGTAGCTAAAACAGAATGTGTTTCTGTCATCTGCTCGTCGAAGGATCTGTAAATGCATAGAAACACAGGGCACAATTTCAAGTTTCTAAGGCAACACCAATTAAATTCTGAAGTGGAAATGTAATAATATCTCCTTCTGAAACCAAAAAAGCACGAATAGTTTCACTATAAGGTTTTGACACGCCAGTTCATAGGGTATCTTTGCAGTTTGACTTCCACTATCTCAAACTGCCAAGCCTCCAAGTTAGAACTTTTTTTAAAATTCAGTAAAAAGAAGAAACTATGATTAACACATATGTGATGCGACCCCTTAACAATCAATGTAACCAACCACTGTAAATAACTTTGAATGTTACCATTCAGATTTTGCTTTCTCAGCTTCAATGGGCAGTCGATGTCCCAACAACGTTCGCACAGCAAAAGCTTCTGCAGTACTTTTATCAGACACTCTAAGGCGTCTTGATGGGATACCTCCAACAGTAGGACCGCCTACAAAATTTTGATAATTTACAATCTTTGATTACAAAATAACCAGTGATGCAAAAACAAAGGATGAAAGAAAGCAAGGATGAAGTGCGCGGTTGATCTTAAAAAATAATCGTTTATCTTGCACACAATGCAGCTCATAAGATGCTAAATCAGTATTTGAAAAAGAAACTAATCAATAAAAACGTCAAGAATCCATCTGTCTTTCTAACAATAAAGCTTAACACTAACCCTGTATCCGTTACCAAGCATGCAGACAATTTCAGAAGTACTTCCCCCATCATAAGAGACAGGCAGCACATGTGCAACTCTGTTAGTGAACTTCATGAGCGGTCACACCTCCATCAAAGTCGAGAACAATCAACAACAACCACTCATAAACACAAAACCAAATACACCATACATCATCATGAAACAAATTCAATTCTTCAAGAATCCATCAACAGCTACAAACTCATCAATATCTCAACATAAAAAAATGAAAAGAAGACTCAAATTCCAGAAAGACGAAGCAATCTTTACACCCAAAACAGCAAGCTAAAGCGTAGTTCAAAGAAGGTTGATGAGTGAGTACCGGAAAAGACGAGCAGCGACCACTGATTATTGGCGCTGGCTGGACTGGAAGAAACATCCTACAGCCAAAGAAAAGTGGAACATTTGAAAAGGAGTGAAAGGACTTAGAGCGCCTCACCTTGACAATCAATACTCTGCCTCCAAGACATGATGCTGCTCATATGATGAAGTAAGCAAGCGAAACAAATGTACAGGAATATCAACCAACCTTTTTGTTGGTTCCTTAACCCCACTGCTTGGATGAGGAATTTCATTTTAACCTCTGATTGTGGTTCCATTCTAGTAGACATTTACCAGTATAAACCCACAGTCAGAAGGCTTATAGAGTACAAACATATCTACATAGTAAAATCCATTACCGTGCACATAAACTGGAAAGGAAGTTACACATAATCTGCATGCCAATGTAAACCTGTCATTGGTGGATATTACAGGGAGGACCTCACTTTCAGCAGGACCCCAAAATTCCCTGAAACTGACAAAGAAAAGAAACTAAGATTGGTAAAGTAAAAGGGGACCGGAGGCAATGCAAGATGATAAGTTTCATATATCTGATCAATAATAACTATGCCTGTAAGGAGTCGAACTCGATACACCCAATGACCGAGACCGACTTGCTTAGGCAAAAAATTGAGTGAGAAGACAAAACCAACAAGTCAGAACAGGTAAATCCAGCATAAGGGCCTCCCACTGAATGACCTGTAAGTCCATATATGTGCATAACAAAATAACAAAATAATGAGATGGTGAGATAATGAGATAATGAGATGGTGAGATGATGAAACAGCATCCTTATGCTAGTAGGTTGAGCTGTCCAACTGGCGTTCCGTCCTCACTAGCCACCAACAGATAAGTCAATCACGCCCCAACAGTACTGCAAAGAGCATGCTTTACTAATCCGAAACTTCAAACAAACAACAAAATTCACAATAAATGAAAAAACAGCACATAACAGATGAAAACAAGCTCCCTTAAGCTGATCTTTGGGACAGAGATACTGGATGACCCAGCCTCTCTAGCCCTTAAGGCCCTAGCAACAATGGAAATGGCATATTTTACAACATCTACGAATCCATCAAACCGTAACTCAATTAGTCAATAAGTCAGAAAATCTAACCTCCAGTCAGATCTATATGAGGGCCCCTTTCAGTGTCAATGATAAACCACCAGTTTCACCAGCGGAGATTCTTGCCCAGTGGCAATGCTTTGCACAAGGGTAGTGTTGAGCCTTGGCGAAATAATTTTTGGTAAGTCCTCTCTGTAAATACCAACACATGAGACAAAAGGTTACTAAGTTTTATAACCTATCATACCCAAAAAAAAAGAATAGGAAGGTCCTCAAACACTCATTTCCCGATACCAATATAGCTGACGACGATATTGTGGCTCAAGATTTGCAGCCACATCCCCCGTGAACATTGTAAGTAAACCCAAAGGAATAGAAAACTAAAAGCGTAAGATAAAAAGAATAAGTGGATGGGGAGTGAAAGAAAGACCTAATCACATGATCACTTGTCTATTAACGGCTTTTTTACAAGTGCATCACAACGAGAGGAATGCAATCACACATTACTCACCTCATGATCGGTATCCTCATTGGAAATGTAAGAAACCTGGTTGAATCTGGCCGGAAGCGCTGGACTGGAAGAAACATCCTACAGCCAAATAAAAGTGGAACATTTGAAAAGGAGTTAAAGAAGGGTATACTTAGAGCGCCTCACCGGCTCACCTTGACAATCAATACTCTGCCTCAGCAAGACATGATCCTGCCCATACAATAAAGTAAGCAAGCTAAACAAATGTACATGAATATCAACCAACCTTTTTTGTTGGTTCCTTAACCCCACTGCTTGGATGAGAAATTTCATTTTGACCTCTGATTGTGGCTCCATTCTAGTCGACGTTTACCAGTATAAACCCACAGTCAGAAGGCTTATAGAGTACAAAGATATCCACAAAGTAAAATCCATTATGGAGCACATAAATCGGAAAGGAAGTTACCCATCATCTGCATTCCGGAAGTAAACCTTTCATTTGTTGGTAATACAAGGAGGACCTCCCTTTCAGCAGGAATGCCGGAAACACGGGAAAACAAAAATATGGCAGCATATAGAGAGACTCAAAGAAGATGTGTGCCCTGCAAAGAAGAAGTTCCGATGATGCAAACAGTAACATCCAAAGATGTAAGAAGAGTCATGTAATAAACATAAGCAAGTTATTCTGAAAAAATGGAAAGAAAGGAAGACATTAAATGCGATTAACTCAAAGACAAAACAATTCTATCAACATCAGCAAATTTGGAGATGAGTAAAGATCTGAAGCCGAGTGAAACAAGTACAAGTAAATAAAACTGCTTGAAAATACAGCGCATCACCTTTGAAAAGACATCAAGATGACAGAAAACAGAAAGTGTTTCTGTCATCTTGTCGTCGAAGGATCTGTACATGCATAGAAACATAGGGCACACATTTTAAGTTTCTAAGGCAACACCAACTAAATTCTGAAGTAGAAATGTAATTATATATCATATTGAAAGTAAACCAGAAAACCAAGAATAGTTTCACTTTAAGGTTTTGACACAGTCCATATGGTATGTTTGCCTTCCGGCTTCCACTATCTCAAACCTGCCAAGCCTCCAAGTTAGAACACTTGTTTATATTCAGTAAAAAGAAGCACTTAAAGGTATGAGTCAAACTTAAACTTAAAGCAAGAGCTTCTGCAGTACTTTCATCAGACACTCTAAGGCACCTTGATCGGATACCTCCAACAGCAGGACCGCCTACAAAATTTAATGCTTTGATTACAAAAAACCAGCGATCATAATGTCAAAAACAAAGGATGAAAGAAAGCAAGGATGAAGTGTGCGGTTGATCTTAAAAAATAATTGTTTATCTTGCAAAGAATGCAGTTCATAAGATGCTAAATCAGCATTTGAAAAAGAAACTTATCTAAGCCTGTATCACTTACCAAGCACGCGGACAATTTCAGCAATACGTCCCCCAGCATCAGAGACAGGCAGCACATGTGCAACTCTATAAGTGAACTTCTTGAGCGGTCCCGACTCCATCAGAGTCAAGAACACATCAACAACAACCATTCATAAACACACATCCAAATACAACATACATCATGAAACAAATTCAATTCTTCAATAATCCATCAACAGCTTCAAACTCATCAAAATCTCAACAACAAAAATGAACAAGAAGAAGCAATCTTTACATCCAAAACAGCAAACTAAAACAAAGTTCACAGGAGGTTTATGAGTGAGTACCGGAAAATAAAGGTGTCAAAAATGCCCTCCGCCCTTTGTCCGTCCTCTACCCGCCCTATGCCCGCCCCATAAATACCCTTTCATATTTGCCCATTTAATACCCTTACCCTTTAATATCATTGCCCTTTAATACCCTTTTATAATTAGGGCGCCCATTACCCGCCCATTTGCCCTCTCATTACCCTTTGTCAACCTCCAACAACAATAACAACATAGGTTGACTGAAGTTGACCATCGTTGACCGGCGTTGACCTGCGTTGACCATCATTGACCGACATTGACTCTGATGTTGACCAAAAAAGCAAGGACAAAGGAATAATGCAAGAATATAACCAGATGGTGCCTCCTTCATATTTAGACGCTACACGTGCCGACTCTAGTTTTGGGCTGATGGGAAAAAGGCATATGATTAATAATACCACATCTCAAAATATTGACCCATTTCAAATTAAGGCTTTAGTGGATTGGTGTGTGATGGGCCGTGACACAAAGAAAGCAGTTAGGTCATCCAGAGCAAAGAAAATAAGTGAGAGGAAATCTGCACTTAGGGTATGTCCACAAAGTTTCAAAAGGGTTAAAATATCCAAGAAGTTGGACATCAATGAGGTCCCAGAGGAGGAGACTGTTGAGATTGCTGTGAGGGTTTCAGATGCTGCGGATGCTGCGGAAACATCTTCTGATTCGGCTGTGGCTGCTGGGCAGCATTCCTGCCGATCCAAATGAGTCTCCTTTGTTGGAACTGCAGGGGTTTGAGGAATTTCTCTGCAGTTTCATGCCTTTGTGACTTAGTCGCGCTCTTTAAGCCCCAGGTATTGTCTTTAATTGAAACAAAATTATCAAACCATACTAAATGGCAACTCATTCGCTGTCCTCTGGGTTTTCAAAATTGTTTTTGGGTTCCAGCAAAAGGTAAATCGGGAGGTCTAGCTATTTTGTGGCATGCAAACTACCCTCTGTCAGTTATTAATTACTCGTTCTTCCATATTGATTATGTTGTGACATTGGATGAGCCTGTGCGTTTTAGCTCAATATAGGAACCAGTCGTGGTGCCTCATCAGAAGGCTAGCTGATATGGTTAATCTTCCTTGGTGTATCTATGGTGACTTTAATGAGATATTAAGATTAAAGGAGTCCTCTAGTAATAATTCCTGGCGTTTAACTGCAATTCGGGCTTTTCAACAAACACTATCTCATTGTCATCTTTCTGATTTGGGTTTCTCAGGTTCGAAATACACTTACTCGAATCGGCGTAAGGATGTGGAAGAAGTAAAAGTCAGACTGGATCGTTTTTTGGGTAATGATAGTTGGTGCTCCCTGTTTCCAAGGGCTGAGGTGAGTCATCTTTTAGCAGCTGTTTCTGATCATTGTCCAATCTTTTTAAATATGGATCCAAAATATGAGCCCTGTAGGAAACCATTCTGTTTTGAAGATATGTGGCTTAGGGATAGGTCTTTTAATCAGGTTGTGTGTTCTAAGTGGCCGATCGAGATGGATGATCAGGGTTCTATCTTTGATAAATTATCTGTTATGAGAACACAATTGAGTGAATGGAACAAATCTTGTTTTGGAAATGTGGGGAACAAGATTAAAGATTTATATAAACTGTTAGGTCATCTTGTTAACCTGCCTAGGACTGACAATAATATGAAATATGAACATGCATGTCGGAAGGACATCAGTGAGTGGTGTGTGAGGGAAGAGATTTTGTGGAGACAACGTTCTAGAGTCCAATGGTTGAAAGAAGGATATCCAAATACAAAATTCTTTCATAGGAGGGCATGTGTTAGAAGGAAGAGAAACAATATTAAACAATTATTAAGGACCTCTGGTGATAGTATTGAAGATTATGAGGGCATAGATAAGGAAGTAACAGGTTACTTCAAGAAATTGTTTGAGTCCAGTGTCGCATTAGATTCAGATAGTTCTTTCGATAATTGGGCTAATAATCACCTCAGGGTTATCTCTTCCAGTATTACTGAACAAGACAATATCATTCTGACTGAACCCTATAATGAGGCAGAAGTTACAAGTGCCTTGTTTTGATTAGGTCCTCATAAGGCTCCAGGACATGATGGTTTCACTGCTAATTTTTTCCAAGTGTTTTGGGATATGGTTAAAAGGGACTTCATTAAAGAGGTCTTGGATTTTTTAAACAATGGTAAATTGAACCCGACTCTTAATCGGACTACCATTGTTTTAATCCCTAAGATTGAGGGTGCTAAGAAAATTCAGGAGTTTAGACCTATTAGCTTGAGTACTATTTTATCTAGAACTATTTCTAAAGTTCTTACTAATAGGTTGCAGCTGGTTATTGATAAGGCTATTACTCCAACTCAATCTGCCTTCGTTAGAGGTCGTAACATAGTTGATAACATTGTCATAGCGCATGAAGCCACACATTTCATGAGAATCTCTATGTCAAAGAAAAATCATTGGGATGCGTTGAAGGTAGATATGTCTAAGGCCTATAATAGAGTTGAGTGGCCTTTTCTGAAAGGGATGCTTCTAAGACTTGGTTTTGCAAAACAATGGGTAGCTCTGGTAATGAAATTCATCTCAACTGTCTCGTATCAGATTAAGATAAATGACCGGCTTAGTTCATCTGTGACACCCTCTCGAGGCCTCCGTCAAGGAGATCCTATAGCTCCCTATCTTTTTCTCATTGTTACTGAATGGCTTTCAAATAAACTGAAGTGTCTTATTTCTCAGGGAGTTATGTTAGGAATAAAAATTGGTAGGAGGGCGCCTATGATATCTAACCTCTTTTTTGCTGATGATTGCATTATATTTTTCCGGTTAGATGAGAGTGTTTCGAGTGTAATAAAAGCAGCTCTAAATGAGTACGAGATTATATCAAGACAGGCCATTAATTATGATAAGCCTAACCTCTGCTGTAGCAAACGTGCTCCTGATCAACTAAACTTAGAAGCGAGTATTGCCCTGAATGTTTGTTTGGTTGATAAGTTTGATAAATATCTAGGGATGCCCATGGGATTGATTGGTAATATGGTTAAATCACTTCAGTTCCTGCCTGATAAAGATCAAAACTGTGTTGAGTCATGGAATGCTAGAAATCTATCTAGGGCGGAAAGGAGATTATTATTAAGTCTGTCATTCAGGCGATCCCAATTTATCTAATGCAGTGCTTCTGATTGCCTAAGAAGATTGTTGATAGCATTAATAGATTAATCTTGAAATTTTGGTGGCAGAATAATACTCATAGTTCCCAACCTGTTCATTGGGTTAAGGCTAGCTGGCTATATAAATCAAAACAAGAGGGTGGTATGAGTTTTAGAGATCTGTATCATTTTAACACTGCCCTTTTAGCAAAATTGGCCTGGAAGTTAGTGAATCAACCAGAAGCTTTGGTTTCGAGGATTTTGAAATATAGGTATTATCATTCATGTTCCTTTTTGGATGCCAGAGCTGGTAATAGACCTTTGATCGGTGTTGAAAATGACTATATCTTATACACCGAATTGCTTGTATTTGTACGAAATTTATATGAAATAAAAGATATTTTGTACTCTAACATTGTCATTTCAGATAGAAAATACATATTATGATGATTTGACTAGGTTATTGCGAAAGGAGTCAAATACCACGCAAAACAGGCATATATTCGATCAAAACAGACGAAAATCAAGCAAAAGAAATTCGCGCCAAAAACTAACTCGATCGAGTAAAAATTAGCTCGATCGAGTAAGGCCCAAAAT
>JAWWMW010066572.1:0-15213 GCA_035048345.1 Echeveria elegans | reverse complement strand
CTAAACTACGGTTGCTGTCAAATGTTTGTGCTTTATATAGGAAGTGGGATGTTGCGGTTGCGGCGAGAGTGAGAACAATGTTGAAGGACAAAGTACAACTTCAGGTGCCCTCCCTCAAGTATTTTTCTAGCTCCGCCACTGGTCATCATAGCATTCAGTGTCGTATATTTGGCCAGCCTCCACCAGCAATCATAATCAGGTCTCTTAACTATTTTTCATATTTCTAATTTCCAGTTGCCCCTACATCACGGAACTTGTTTGCGCCTGTAAGTTCTTGTCCTCGACTCGAATAGACTTGTATTTGTTCCACTCGTTTCTCCCCTTATTGAATGCGCTACATCGCATAGGACATATGCCGTCTT
Source organism: Echeveria elegans (assembly GCA_035048345.1). Lineage (NCBI taxonomy): Eukaryota > Viridiplantae > Streptophyta > Magnoliopsida > Saxifragales > Crassulaceae > Echeveria > Echeveria elegans. Next base: position 14,851 of record JAWWMW010066572.1, on the reverse strand, counting down.
TGTTTGGGCAAAAGATGTAATGTACACGATTTCTTAGTTTTGGGAGGAACAGCGACCCATTTCTATGTTTGTATATATTTTTTTTGATAGTTCAAGATTTTGTTCGAATCTTGTAGCTGATAGCCATTGATGGATTGAAAATCTGCAGCTATTACACTCCGTTATCCAGGCAAGGATCAATGTTAAGAAACCTCTACAAGTTTTCACAAGGAGCCAAAACCAAGGATGAAGAGAGTAAGTAGCATAACAAACGCAACAAGACAGTGATAGCTTAGGTTACTGGCATATGCCGTGACGGCTACAACAATGTAAGCACAACTTGCGTTGTGTAATTAACACATCTGCCACTGACCCAAGTCAGGGGATATGAAGCTCTTAATAACAACTCAACTCCCGCTATTGGACAGCTTGGGTTTTGTCAAATGCTTAGATTAAATGCCTCGAATCAGCTACACTCAACAATGCAGGTCTGTCCATTTTTATAAATAGGCTTCACAGCAAGAACATAATCAGCCAAACTCATCTCCAGACAAAAACATACAAAAGCTATTTTTACAATTTACTTAGCAAGAGCAAGTATGATAGTTGGTATAAATCAAGGCGCCGCGGAGGCAAAGTCAGGGAACATGAGTGCTGCTGCTAGCTGTGGAACTACAGCTACTAAGCAACAGCAGCAGCAGAAATGTGCGCACTTCCAGATGCCACTTCATTACCCTCGATACGCTCGAGCTGATTATGAGATCATGCCGGAGTGGAAGTTGGACTGCTTGTTGGCTGAGTATGGGCTGCCGGTGATGGGAAATGTTGAGCAGAAGCGGAAGTTTGCTATGGGATCTTTTCTTTGGGTTCTTTGATACACCAAACCCAACAAGAGGTCGTTGTTACTAGTTACGTCCACAGTACTACTACTACTACTACTTGGTGTTCTGTTCTCTCATCTTGTTGGCTCTGTTAAAGCTTCATGGCGTTTGGTTCACTGCTTCTTAGTTCTTGCTAGTGTCGTGTCAGCTAGCTGTCCAATGTTGTCTTCCTTGGTTGTTTGATGTTTGTGCTTGGTTACTCACTATCTAATATTTGCTTCATGTACGTCGAATCTAAACTGATCTACAACTCTACCACGTTCTTTTTAGGGATAAGATAAAAAGGAGGTTACGAATTACCATCATCTGATAAATCATGATTTGAACTATCTAGTAAGAGGGCACAAATAAAAAAGATGATTCATTCTCATAATCCATTGCAACAGTTACAAGTGTGGATAAATAGGATCGCCTATTTGTAGTCATGTCTTGATAAAAATACATTTGTCAAGACCTTCCACGAAAAAAAGATAATTTCAGCCTCAAGAAAGAAAGAGAGCTTCCGAAGGCTCCAAATCTTCAGTCTCAGCCCGCCTTATCGCCACAGACTTGACCAGCTAATCCGCTTTCACTCAAAAACCTCATAAGGACTCCATGTTAAAAGACTTAAAAATATATTCATTAGGAGAACAACCAACCTCATACCTAGAAAAACTTCATTTCTCTGTCTTTACGTTTCAATTTTTCACCGCTCGACAAGTCGGGTTGAGAGGATCGTGCAGATTGTCAAACAAAATTTATAAATGGTAAGACCGAGTCGAACCAAGAGGAGAAAACCAAATGTATGCACTATTTACGATTATGTTTTCACTTAGTGAAATGGTAATATTGTCACTGGTCCGTACTCGTCAACCAACTAGTATTGCATTTTAAACTTCAAAGCTCACACTGTCAGACTATTGTACTCGAATCTGGCTTAATGCAGGCCATGTTCGCTGTCACGGTACAAATGCGGCGTCTCGCTAATCATGAAGTTGTAGTCTTTCTTGATATAGCCTTACACTGTTCCAAGTACCAATGTCAGATTCCTAGCCTCATCTTGTCAGACTATTGCTCAAGAAACGCAATTCATATATTTAATTCATCACGCCACTACCAAAAACATTAACGTTCATGCGGATCCAAAAGTATATGGTACATATGTTAAAATGAGTACATGTAAATAACAAAGCAAGCTAATTGAACAATACAATGATACACGTGTGGATGAAATATATTCATAACACAAATGAAATGATAGACTCAATAGTAACCCCTAGCAAATGGGTAACAACTTCCCTTCTCTTCCTCCTGTCGCTTTCTCCCTATTGGTGTGGTCTTCAAATCCGTTTGTTTGGTGTGAAGAGTAGAATGATAAAAATCGGCTCTCTCGCCTTGTATTTATAGAAGTCTGAGAATTTAATTCACTTGATCATTACTTTTTCATGTCCAGCACGCTCGTTTTGAGTGTAGAGATGATCTCTTCATGCTACTCTCCCTTCAGTAAAATTGTAGATATTTAAAAGAGCTTCCAAATGGTTTTTTTCATCCCAATCGGTGTTTGTATGCAAAAGTTATGGCTCTCACAAGGTCAGAAGGTCCCTGCCCGTGTTGAAATTTACATGCGCGTGAAAGGCTATCACGGTCGTGTAAACTGATAACCGCCGTGACACGGTGACCACGGCCGTGTATTGGCGTTACACCACATTTACGCGCATGTAGGGGCGTGACACGGCCTACACGCGCCTCCTCTTTCGCTCTTCATTCGATTCTTTCTATTTTCTGACCATTTTACCCCTGAATTGCCCCATTTCTGCATCTTTCCTTATCTTGATTGGGAAACTGCATAAAAAGAAAGGTTTCGGCTCACAAAGAGGTTTCGGTTCATCAGCCCTCCTAAAACATGAACAAAACCTATAAGAAGTAGTAAAGTATAAAAAGTGGTAAGATTTCGGTTCATCAGCCCTCCTAGCTACCTCCCCAGACCCCAACACTGTCGCTTTCCTACAAAAGGAGAAACAACGGACACATCTACACAATAATCCCTACCAGCGTCCCATACAGAAATTAAAATGTCGGCAAACTTCTCCATTGGAAAAAGTAAACAACACATATCTCATTGCATTATGTCTTCTAATCCTTCTTCCACCATATGGACAATGCGAATTGTGATCTTCGGCTCCGTTAGATGTTTGGAGCCCCCTACAAGTCGTACAAATATGAGAAAATGCAAACTCGTATTGCACGATACGATATTTAAGAGTCAAGTCATACGCCGCCGAGTTCATACAAAACCCAGAAAGACGTAGATATTATTTTGGTCCAAATACCACTTCTTGAAGCAGTAACGACATTCATCAAAATATTACTCGTGCTCCACCCCGACCCTTAGTCTCTTTCCTGATGACTTTGCGGTCAAACTGGAGAGCCACTACTATCGTTTAGTCTTCGACCTCAACTCCTCCAATCCAACAGGGGAGCAGAACAAAACCTCAAGTTCCATTCACCACCCAAGGTGTTGGCTTGTTGGTAAAAGTTTCGTCATGGAAACATTAGTGTCAGGGTTCGAGTGTTTAGGGTTAAGTGCTATATTCCTTATTTTTCTTTCCTCCATTGTTAAAGGTTTTTCATTCTTCTTGCCTCCGGGCAAAGAGCCCTTTTCTCATTCCCATCTCTCGAGGCGAGTAAATTGTGTTGTGTTTGAGTGGTTGTTTGCAGTGTTGTTATGGAGTTGTTTCAGTGTCGTCGAGTTACAGTAAATGTGCCGCTTTAATGTCGGGCCAAGAAGTCATATTGATGACGTTCATAGTCTTGGTGGAGTTGCCAATTGGATATAACTCGTGCTACAAATGACATATGAATAGTGACTTCGCCCAGAGTTTACATTTCAATATATGAATTTATAGTCAACTCGCATGTAAAATCGTTTTTAGATAGAATCGATTTCTCAAACGATTCTACACCCAATTTAAATTAGTGAAATCGAATAAACTCGGTCAAACTCGAGCTAAACTCGGTAAACTCGTAAGAGTTTATGGTTTGCGTTGATTTTAAATTTTGGGCTCATTTATTAATTTTGTTTCACTTTTATTTATATTTAACATCTTTATTTGGTGAAGTATGCTTAATTTCATGGTCAAAATTTGGACAATATATACATTAAATGTACTTACTAAATTCATAAATCTAATACATTTATAGTGAAAAAAATATTTATACTTGTTAAATATACAATTTTAATATTAAAAATTATGAGGTAAAATCGGCGATCCTAGCGAGTTGAGTTCACGTTTCGATTTTACCATGATAAACGAGTCAATGTGAATTGACAACCTTGCTTGTTAGGGTGCTTGTGTCTTTCTTCCAATTACTTGTGAGAAAGTTTTGTGCTGTGATGGGAGATGTTGAGCCTTGTTGGATGTGTCGTTTGACAGAATCGCACTGAGAGGATATTGTTGTCGGCTTGTCGCCATCATATCTTACTGGAGTACGAAGTTGTCATGCCTGGAATGATACTCGGCTCTTAATTTGATCACTAAAAGCATGATACATCTACCATGTCACCCAGGCGAAGGCCACTAGCTACCAACGCTGGATGCAAAAATGGTTACAAAAGTCAACGATCGAGCCTGAAGAAGTTGACGGCATCTTCTTCTGCTAACAGCAGGTAGGAGTCTCTGCGCCTTGGAACAGCTAGCTTCAAGATTTCGATTATTCATTCCTGTAAGTTCTGCGGATCTGCTATATTCGCTTAATGCTTAATTACTCTATGCAATAAGAACTGCAACAGATTAATGATTTGAATTAGGTCAAATGTGTGTGCACTATGCAAAAGTGATGATTTCAAATCCAATACCCAAGCATGCTCGGCTTCCTGATCACATTGATAATATGTCTTCCTATGAAACAAGTTCAATCAATATCACTATAAAAACATACATCACCATATCATCCAGTTACCTTTGTTTGTTAATCTCATATTGTAGTCAATATTGTACCCAGTGATGGAGCCATGAATTAAAATCATGTGGCTAGAGTTGATGTATACAAAATATACATTTAAAAAAATTACAATGGAACAAAAAACTACTATCACATAGAATGAGCATTGACAGTTTTTTTTACAGATAGTGATGGAAAAATGTACAAAATTTAAGTGAGACAATAATGCTTACTTAGACAACAACACCAAATGAACCGGTACCAACTATAAGCTCAGCAATATAACTCACAGTCTATACATACAAGGAGGATAAAAGTGGTTGCTGAGGAGGTAATTGGTCTAGTATCAAGATTCAGAATGACAATTTGAAACTCACCAGCTTAGGCTGACCATTTCAACCACCATCGTAGTTCTTATGACATGTCTTGCCTAAGCACCCACACCATCTATTATATCTGGTTCACTCTGCTCGGAATAAACGAGTAATATCATCACCACACCTAAAAATCTCAGCAAATCCCCTGGGAATGAAGCTCCGATTTAAGGATGAAAAGCGCATACACTATAAAAAGAAACGGTATCAGAGAAGAACAATCCAAGCATATCTAACATCTGGATCTTATTAAAAAATATTGTCTCCTTCTTTCTACCCTTAAATAGTTAATAGAAAAATCCCTAAGACAAAAAAAAGTAATTGCTACTCACTCCATCTTCGGTATCCGCCTTTTCTCTCAACCTCATTTGATGCATCTCTCTTGCGAGCCAGTCAGCTGATTTGGATGATCCATTGAAGCCATTAGCAGTCCATTTTCTTGTGAATGTCATATACTTAATAACTTATAAAACAACATCTAACTTCTTCCCGCACCATTATCCTTTACCTTCCTTCTCCTGGAATAAAAGAAACCAAAACCAGAAAGAAAAGATGATCAGAACCAACAGCATAAAATCAACTAATGACCAGGCTCAACCTAGAGGAGTCTTCACAAGGTCCTACAAAATCAAACTTGATCACTCAACGAATAATTAGGATGCGTGTTAGGCTTTCACAACTAGTTTGAATCTTTTTTCCAAATATGTAAAAAGCAGCATCACTTGTCTGAACCAATCCAGCTATGTTCCATGTGCACTACCAAATTTCCAACTCATCAGGCACATCTAGCTGATAACCAAACCACTATTCAAAGCACACATCATCAAAATTAAAATACCACGAGATGCTTCTTTCCGCACTTCACACATCAACAACTTCACTTCAAAACGGCACATCCAATATATATAAACTCCTCATCTGATCACTCGATTATCCAAAACACCTTCCTAATGACCATTAAAAACTCCAACCAGATCAATTTTTCTCAAAACATAAAGTTCGATTCCTTTCACAGATCCAAACACTTATGACAAAACTGGAAAAAAAACGACTTACACTAAAAAAAAATGCAATCAGTTGAAAATGGCAGCTCCCAGAGAGTGAATTCTAATTAATAAAACTCATTGAAGATGCAATTTGTTAGCGTAATGTAGATCGTGATGGCGATATATTTCCAATCTTCCGTCAGGTGAGCTCAGAAAATTAGTTTCAGTATCCATCAAAGCAATGATCCAAGCAAGATAAGTACCATTACGGCAGCACATCAGCAAGCCAAAATGCAATGAAAGTATACCTTCTTGAACATCCTCACCACCTGCTTGTTACACCAATAAATCCCTATGTCCCTTCTCGATAGGGTTTACTCGCAGACCGCAACATCAAACACACACAAGTAGCCCAAGTAGAATTCCACCGATTCCAACATCAAAATCACGCGCCATTAGAATTCAACAGATTTACACACACACAAAAAAGGGCCTCTGGCTACCTGAGCCCCTGATTGTACCATCGCATGCTCACCCAAGACTGATGACGACCTAGATGGTCTTGGTGATTCTTTTTTCTCTAAAAGGATTGTTATATGGTTAGTTGATCTGCAACAACCATTGAACTATATCGTCCTTTCATAGCATTCAAGACAGTATATAACTATGTTGTTGCTCCGTGTCAATTCTGCTTTCACAGACAAATAATCATCCTCCTACATCAGTCTTAGGTGCAGAATGCGTGAGGTTACATGCCTTTTACAGTCTTAAATCTAGTTGCGCCTGCAGTTCTTATCGGTTGCAATTATCGGATTCTCTGTGTCTTACAATAAGGCTAGTTTATTCAGTCTCATTTCCCCGTGTTTTTTGTCAGATTTATTCAATCATTATGGTTAAAACTAGTTTATTAAAACCAAATATGCCCCCACTTTCGGTTATATGTCTGAGTCATTGGTATGGATAATTCACCGATTACATAACGCATACTTTGTCTGGTCCTCTTAATAATTGAAGGATCATAGTTGAAATTATGAACCACAGGTAAAAAACAAAAGTTTTAAGACTTTAAATCACTATCTATTGGTAACTTCTGCCTTTCTGATACAGCATGTGCTATCGTGAGATATATGTATAAAACTCAGGCCAGTAAGCATTTCCTGTTATGGACGATTTCTTGCTTACTGATCATTTCAAATTAGTAGCTTTGCTCTCTGTACCTCAAATCTCCATTTACCCTTCTTCTTCTTTTTTTTCTTTTCTGCAGGTGCCTAATTTTAAGCGATAAGTGGCGGAATCAGGAAATTTAACGAGGGAGGGCGACAGCTGAACGTGATGGGCGACGGGGTGAGGGACAGGCGATCAGCGACGACTGACGGTGGGCAAAACAGCAGAAAGGAGGAACGAACGAATGAAACTTCACTGTAAAAATAAAACTCAGTGTGGGCGAAAGGCCACTCTCGGCCTCAAGTGGCGGAGCCAGAAAATTTAACGAGGGAGGGCGACAGTTGAACGTGATGAGCGACAGGCTGAGGGACAGGCGATCAGCGACAGCTGAGGGTGAGCAAAACAGCAAAAATGAGGAATGAAATGAAACTTTACAGTAAAAATAAAACTCAGGGTGGGAGAAAGACCACTCTTGGCCTCAAGTCGCTCCGCCACTCTACCCATAACTAGTGAAACACAAATCAGAGAGCATTCAAACAAGCTGTCGTTGTAGCTTTTTGAAGATTAGGAGGGTATTACAAAAGTCATAGGTTGAGACAAAGACAATTACAAGTAAAAGAAACACGGTTTCTAATTGGTTAATCAGCTAGGGTCTGTGGAGATATCTCCCAGCCAACAAAGCCGCTTCCATGACTATTGATATCACATCAATCACATCGTCGGTGTCGCAGGTGTTCCCCTTGAAGGAATGAGCTCTGGAATGTTTGAAGCTCTTCATGCAGCTCAAGAATTTCTGGCTGCACTCCTGGCTCAGATACCCATCTGCAGTTTGAATGGATATACTTGATTAATGACATACATTTATGAATTCTTTACTTTTAATCAGTTATCGCATCGTCATTGGAGTATGGAGAACTGACTGTTTTTAGACTGAACACAGGCATCGTGGCTCAAGCAACAAGCATCAAGTCCGTCACAAGGCCTCTCTCCCGGGCAGCCACTGTACAGCAGACCGCAGTACTTGCCGTATCTCAAAAACGGTGGCACTGTCAACAAAAAAAAACGTCATATTTGATCCTACGTATCCGCGAAGGTAACATTAATAAATAGTTTCCAAGTTAAAAGTAGTTATCAGCAAGTAACCTGAGCAGAACTCAGATTCACACTTTCTGCTGCATTCCTTACTCTGCAAAGTTGGAAGGAGAATATAAACAATAAAAACCAATTTCAAAAAGAACATACCTCGAGGGATGGGATCAGTAGCAGGAAGCGTACCAAGCTTGCGGAAGCGTCAATGGTCTGGACTCCAATATTAAGAGCCTGAACTGAAACTCGAGACAAGGCGGCAGCAACAAATAAAAACAGAAGAGCCGTGTGGATGAGTGAGCGCACCATGGTTGTTGACGCAGAAACAACAGAGTAAGTAATCTCTCCTCACTCTCTGGCCTTCTTTATAATTCCACCGAAAACGAATGGAGTATAAAAATGGATGGGATATAGGAAGTTTGTCACGTAACGTCTCGTGACAGCGTTGTGTTTTGGGTACCCTTGCTCACATTCGTCGCACAACTTGACTCCTCACCAAACCAAAAACTCAAGTACCACTTGTACACTAGTAACTAATGATTCTCCTTTCCCATTCTATACCCTTTTAAATTTGAAGACCATTTTCTTTGTGTGATCTCCCGGACGTTACGAAGATTGTTCATTTCACATTTTCTTTGTGTGATGCCTTGACGTGGGCTGTGGGATTTACTGATCACAGGTGGCCGCAGACATGCTAATTCCTAAGGCCAGTTGCAATTTGAAAATACAAAGAACAGCATCTCCGATTCCCACCTGCAATTTGCAATCAGGGCCCTAGGAATTAGGATGTCTGTGGCCACCTGTGACCAGTTGCAATTTGCAAATTCATAGGAGTTAGGACCTGTGGCCAGTAGCAAGTGAGTTGTTTCCGTGGATGGGTAGGGACAAATAGGTCATTTTCCGCGTGCTAGCTAGATACCGCGGACAGACAGTCTGTTTCATTTTTCGCTGCTGTTGCGCACATGCACATGGGTGGGTGGCCTTATAGATGGGTGAATAAACTTTACAATAAAAAAGAGTTTTTTAATTTAAAATAATAAATTTAAAAGGGTGCAAATTGGTGGCCATGATTCTAGTTATTGCTTCTTCCTCTTTTAATCTTTTAAGGGCTTGAAAAACTAATTACATTTTTAGGGAAAACACTCAGAAAGTATATTTTTCAGGCACAACGCAGTAAACAAATAGAGAACTGTAGGACATGTATTGAGCTACTTGAAATCATCTCCAAAATGTATATTTTGACCGTACGTTGCAGTTGCTGAACCCGATCATATTCCGAGAAATATATATTGAAATCACCTTCAAAATGTTTTAATTAATATTTCACTTGTAATTAATTACTGGTACATATATGAAGCTGAATTTTTCTTTCAATAATTAAATTTAGTTCATTCATTAATATCTATCTATCTATTCTTATAAATGAATAAGAAACTGGCATAAAACCAAAATTAAAAATTACATTCTTACCCATTGATTAAATTTAATTTCATGTCGTTTTATACTTTACTTAATTTCGTTTTACTAAAATTAAACTAAGCGACAGAGGCGATAGCGAGACGAGCGATGCGAGGAAACCGACCAATTGAGGAGGGGAACGAAGAGGTGCCGACGAAACCGGCCAATTAGAGTGCCAAGCGACGCGAATTCGAATCAAGGGAAGCGAAGGAGCGGACCCAACAGAGGAGCATTGTGGTTCGAATATGATTTTCGACGAGCGGAGGAGCGCATCCCCCAGCCCAGGCCGCCGATGCATCCTCTAACGTCGTCCTCGACGCTCTACCTCTCATAATAAGATTGAATTGCTGTCAACAACGCATATGAGGTGAGTTTTGGAGTTTGGGCAAGGATTGAATTGATTACTGATTAGTGCTTTGGTGTTGGATTTATTTTTATGGAAATTAAAATTGGAATTTTGAGTTTGTTTTTGAATTTCTATGAATTTTTTATACTGTAATGTAAAGGTTGAAGCTTGATTAATTTTTTGTGCGGGAAAACTGTTTGATAAAATGATTGAGAAAGTAGAATATATGCAGTGTTTTGGTTTAATTTAAGTTGGATCAGAGAACCCATGGAAAGATACGGATGAGGAGGGAAAGATGAAGCTGGAGAGTGATTCTGATGCTTTTACGACTGGGAAAACGAATGACTTGGTGCGACAAGGTGGAATAATGAAGGGAGGCTAGGGAGTGTGAGTGATTACTGCGTGCATCATTGCGTGTGTCCGGTTGCGATTGTGAGATCTGTTGATGATAAGGATGATACTGATGTTGGTGGAGGGTTGAAGGTTTTGGCTGAAGGGGAGCTTGAAATGTATAATGACGCGTCTGATAAAGAAGCTGATATGATCTTCTTGCTTTTCTTTTTTCGCATTTGTTCTAATTTGTTCAATTATGATGATTTACATTGTCTGAGAAGTTGCTTTGATTGACTATATTGTATGATGCATTTAATTTTCATTTTTGCGCTTGGAAATTGTGATTAAAGCAATGTATGTTCACGCAGCAATTCCGTCAGGACGACGGGCTCACCGCTAGTATCTATATATATAATAGATTACAATCCACCACCACACATATAGCGATGAGATTTTGTTCGTCGCTAAATCATGTATTTTCGTCGCTGAATCAATTATAGAATAAGACAAAATACAAATAGGACAAAATATGAAAAAAATACCCATTTAAAATTTAAAAAAATTATAAAATAAACATTCTAAAATCATTTTAAATTTAAAAATTAAACATTAAAATTAACAAAAAAAATCACTCATTTAAAATTAAAATTAAAAATTCTTAATAGGATCATGACCGTATAGTCAAATACTCCCTCCGTCCTGAAATGTTCTGTACATTTGGTGGTTTGATACAAATATTAAGATTGTAATGGTTGTGTGAGTGTGTAAATAGTGTAAAAGTAGAAAATTGAATAGTAATAAAGTAGGAAAGATAGTGTATTGAGAGAAAAAATGATTGTGTGAGTGAAAAATAATATAAAAGTAGGAAAGTTAATAGTAATAAAGTAAGAAAGAGAGTGTATTGAAAGAAAAAATGATTATGTGAGTGATATAATAATGTAAAAGTAGAAAAATGAATAGTAATAAAATAAAAAAGAGAATGTATTGAGAAACAAAAATATGAAAAATAATTACTATAAAATAAAATAGAAAAAACATAAAGGGTACGCTAAAAAAAACAGGAAAAACAAAAAAGGACGATTTCACAAGATATATGATGTAACGCACTTGTAGTTGTGCAAGTGTTGGATAATTACCTGTTTCTCATTAGCAGGATTCCAAGCAGGATAAAATAAGACCAGTCGACTGCCACCAATAAAGTTCAAGCCACAGCCCCCAGCGTTGCTACTCAATAAAAATGCAATTTCTAGGCTGTTTTGTTTTTTCTAATCATTTGCTAATACAAACAAAACGGTGTGGACCAACGTGAAAAGAATGGATCACTTTCATATATATTCACAACTGGCTCTTTATGCTTTTCCAGGCTGTTTTGTTTATTCTAATCATCTGCTAGTGCTGCTTTGATTGTTCCTTATTTAAACCATTTTAGCTAGACGCCTGCTCAACAAAGTGGGTTAACACTTCTGTCCCACCATAATGTTTGGTTAATCCTGCTTTGATGCCACATAGTGTTTGGGTACAAGTGTGTTACACGCGTCGTAGTGTCTTTTAAATTATGAATGCATTTTTTATAAACCACATTTGTTAATAATTAATCTGTCTAAAACACTTTAGGTTTTCTATTGGTTCTAAAAACTCGATATACAAGAAATTTGAAGATTTAAGGATTTTCTAAGAACTGAATGAAACTTTCAAAATAATCATATAACTTTGTCCCGAAGTGTTCAACGAAACATGTACACAAAAAATACAATATTAGTGCTATAATAAGATCAAAAGTTGTTAATTTGTCAAAACATTTGGCTTAATCCCAAAAATCCAAGATTCCAAACATATATTACTTCCTTGGTTCCAAACAGATAAATCAACTCCAAGGTTTCGAATGCTAACATTACTTCCATTACTCGTCTCATTTTTACAACTTCTACTGTTAGTTGCAAAACATATTTTAAGACTTGCTTAACGGAGACTTGGGAAAGGTGGTTCCCAGAAAGTTTCTAACGCAAGGAAGGTTTAAGGAAACTTTTAAAAATATTGGCGGTTTTGAAAAAAAAAAAAATTAATCATACGGGGTGATTTAAATGTTGAAAGAAAAAACCTTTTTTAAAAATATTTTATTAACTTAAGACGCGTGTTTACACGCTCTTGTCTGAAATTGGTTGAAAATGAACTGAGAATTGAGATGGCTGTCGGAATAAATTATGAATGTTAAAGGTGATTTTGGAACAATTTTAAACATACACTTGGTTTAGAAAAAGGACCAAACAAAAGATGGGTTTGAATCATTATTTATTCACAAATGGGACGGCTCTCTCTGCCCGGCATATAACATGTTGATACTAGCTTATCGGTATCGTCCGTCGTTCCGAATGCGCTATTGAACAGATCAAATACGCGCGTGACTAAATCGATCAATTTTTGAACTTGTGTGTTTTGTGTATATTAAAATCTTTAATTTTTAATAGGACAGACCGAGCCCGTGCGTTGTATTTAAATTTAATTTTTTAATTTTTAATGGGCCGGACTGGGCCGTGAATCTCGTGTTTCCACATTTGTTATCAATTATTTATCAGTTGTGACATCTACCTCTGCCCCGTGACAGCTAGATTAACAACTTCAAAATATTCATTTAGCTAATTTCATATTCATCAACTTGATCACTTCCTTTAAAACAATGTTTGTACTGTTCCTATAGTTTATTTGATCAAATGTTGTGCTGCCTGCAACTTGATTAACAAAAAGGTTTTGATCTAAGGTAACATGTTTGTTGAATTTTCATAGTCATCGGTTGTTATCAGTTAAATCAATCCAAGGGACAACTCTATATCCCTGCATGCATCTTGATTAACAATGTAGAATATTAGCGTAACTAATATTTGATGCTAGAAATGACTTGGCGAGAAATTGCAAGTGAAGTATGCATAGAATACCTTGTTTGCAATCGTGAGTGAATATGACATAGAAACTAAGTTGCCGCTCAGGGTAGCAACCTCTCGGAGAAGCTCATGTTGTTGTTAGCACTTAGCAGGGCATGAAAGATTGATGGCAATGCCCCAAGCCTGAATATATCGATTCATTCTTGAACAGTACAAGGGCTACTCGTGCAAAGGGGAGATGTGTCGGCTTGGCTTATTTGCCTTCACCCTCTAGTCTCTTGTTTCAAAGAGCAGATTCTTACACAGATCAGCAAACCAGCTGGATCCACTTTTTATGGCATCAACACATAACAAAATCAAATGAAATTTAAATAACACTATTAAGATGTACAAAAAGAAACATGAAAGGGCCCTCTTGATTGCTACACAACAAGCAAACACCAGTCTTTCGAGGACAGATGCACCGGGACCTTTCCATTGGGGTAGATAATGGGTTGCACCTTCTCCGTTGTTGCATCAATGTATTCGAAAGATCTTTTGATGGTTCATCCGGACCATGACTGGAGTGTTTCCAAGCCCGTTCTTGGTTTGGACTGTAGCACTGTTCATATTATTTAATTAATTAAAATTAAGTTATCTAAATTTGTCAAAAAAATAGGTTATTTTAATAAATAATTTAATAAAACTTAATTCTTTTAATTCCACATAATCTCAAATTTGCAATATTATGTTCTTGTAGTAAAAAATAATTCTTTTAGAATAAAATTTATAATACTATATTTCGCTCTTTTGGAACACTGAAGTCTTCAGTTTGCTATCCATTGCAGTCAAGCAAACAATTAGGGTCCCAGAGTACAATGCTTCTTTCACGAAGCTCCGAGTGTTGGACGAAATTGAAGAAAGGTTACCGGAGTATCTTCAGGCAAATCTGATGATGTACTGCATACTCTCATGCAAGTAAAATGATGTTTTTTTTAATAAATAATAGGAGCAATTACAGAAAAAGACCCCTATTTGTACCACTTTTTTCAGATGACATCCCTCCGTTTTGTTTTCACACTTAAACACATTCATTTTTTGTCGTTTTCAATTAGACACCTTTTGTAATTTTAAAAACTTTATAAGTCAGATTGTAAATGCAAAAAATACAGTTCAACCCCTCATCTTCCTCCTTTAGGGGTCAGAACTCTCACTTTGAGACGAAGGTTTGGGAAGACGAGGGAAGATGCTGAAGCAGGCAAAGGATGCGGACCTGATGAGGTACGTAATTGTTTTGAACAACTTCTTTGAGCTTGAACCGAGTTGTGCGGATTTATTATAGAAACGTGATGAACAAGAAATCATTGTGTGTTGGGTTGGAACTACTATCCGGGCATAATTTCATTTGGTGATCAGGAGAAGTCCCGATTCCAGATCCACAGATTACTTGCCGGAGGGATTTGAGGAT
>JAWWMW010066546.1:0-15217 GCA_035048345.1 Echeveria elegans | reverse complement strand
TGAGTGATAGAATAATGTAAAAGTAAGAAAATGAATAGTAATAAAGTAAGAAAGAGAGTGTATTGAGATAAAAAAAAATATGAGAAATAATTACTATAAAAGGAAACACGAAGAACATAAGGGGACGTCCAAAAAGGAAAGCAGCAAGAACAAAAGAGGACAGATGGAATATTTATTTAAGTGAGCTTGAATTATTAATGATGTGAGTCTAGTTAGGGTGTCACACGTGTTTTGTGGTGGTCCGAGGATAATGATTGCGGTTGAGGTCGTTGAAATGAAACGGTTTTGTTTTATAATGGATCTGTGAATATCATTGATAAGTATATTGTAGTTTACATACATGTGTTAGTTATTGTAGAATGCAAGGCCGGTAACAAAAAAGTCTGATGTCTAATTCTCTCTTCCGAACTCATCTAAAACCACTCCTCTCTTTCGCAATTTCCTGCGGGGTGGAGGATGGCTGCTCCTCCATGGAGGTGGCTTATCCTCTGTCTCTAGAAGCTTTTCAAGTTCCGGAGTCCTTTGGTCTTCCATCCCCTTCCTATTCCGGCGAAAGACGACTCCTGCTTCACCTCTGCAAGCCGGCAACTGTTGGATCTGGTTTTGGCTACCAGATCTTGTCGGCTCGGATCAGTGCATGCTTTGTTTTCTCCTTTCCATGGCCTGGCTTGGCTGGAGTCCTCGGTGGCTCGGGTTCAGTTCATCTCCGGCGGCTCATGGTGGGTTTGTTCGGTAAGGCTCCGGCAGGCCACAGTGGTCGGTTCACGGAGGAGTCCTTGTAAGCATTCAGTCAGTCAAAGCTTTATGGCCCAAATGAAGTGTTATGTTTTTACAATCAAAGTGGAAAGTAGGCAGGCAGATGGCTGGTTATGAGTGGGATGACATCCGATGATGCATGCAGCTGTGCGTCGGCCTTGTTTCTTCTCCCTTCCCGACTGTGGTGTTGAACTGAGCTTGCATGATGGTGTTTCTGTTTGGTCCGGCAGCGGTGCTCGGCTAGTGTTCTCATCGTTGGAAGTTGCAGCGGTGTTCGGAGGCCCACAGAGGATTGGTTCCGGTTTATACTCCGTTGGGTACTTGTCGGGTTGTTGTTCGGTTTATATTTCCGTCTTTTATTTTAATGTTGTTATTAGCTCGTTATGTGTGGGTAGGTATCTTTTTGGTTTGATTTTCTTCCCACTTTCTGTGTGGAAGCTGTTTTTTCTGGTTTGAATAATTTTCTCCATAACCCTTGTCTGCTCATGGCTTGCAAGGGTCTATAGGAGTGGGTGTTGTGATTGGATCGGTTATGTGCCTGCTTGTGACGAGGTACAGATGGTTAGGTTGGTTTTCATCATCGCGTGCGACATAATGATGTTGTGGGGTGCCTTTTAGGCCAGTGCTTTAGCGGAATGCTATGTATTAGAGTCTTGTACGTCTGGTACAACTGTTCCACAATCAATCAAAAAAAAGGAAGAACAATATAATATTTAGGGAATGTATCAGGTAAAAAAAGTGTTTTATGTACGTCGGTCGGAAGTTGTAGTGGCTGTCGGAAGTTATGATGTAGCCGGTCAGAAGTTGTGGTGGCGGGTCGGAAGTTATGATGGTCGGTCAGAAGTTGTTGTAGCCGGTCGGAAGTTATGGTGGTCGGTCGGAAGTTGTGGTAGCCGGTCGGAAGTTATGGTGGCGGGTCGGAAGTTGTGGTGACCATGAAAGTTATAAAACACAAAAAGTTCATAAACACCAAAAGTGTTGAGAATAATTTTGAAGTTGTTAATAAACTAAAAAGTTATTCAAAAGTAAAATTCAAAACGATTTCAAAATAAATTCAAAACTTTTTTCAAAGTGTATTTATAAACTGGGCCTAAGATGCAGCTCACAAACCAGGAATCACGTCGCCCTAGTAAACATTAAAAGCTGCAAAAAGTCTTATAGAATAGTAATCCGTACAAAACATGATTCATAAATGCACATAGGTAACCATAGCCCTAACCCTGCACCTTTATCCGTGAAATACGGTTAATGTCGAGCCGATGTGGCTCTAAATTATTCAAATTAAACCTTACAATTTCTTTTCTATCAGGAATATATGATTATTTTGGTGAGCTTTAAAAAGAAGAGAGTAATTTGTGATGGTTGTCCGACAACTTTTTCTCCCTTACAAAACCTAGTAAGGTAAAGAAACTTTTGTCACAGCAAAAACATGTGATGAGGATTCATAATATGAACGGGCACATGCTAATACAAGATAATAAGAATTGATTAATACATTGACCGGAGCTTAACTCCAGGGAAAGGTCATTTCAATATCCATGTAAGAGAAACTGCTCATTATTCATATTACTTTTAGTAAACAATTTATACCCACCCAATTAAGAAAAGAAAAAACTTTGTTGTAGTAGCGACTAGCGTGCACAGGGGGATTATTTCATTTGAACACATGTTTGACTGCACCAGGCAAGTGAGTGTTGACTACATATTCATCCCAGTCAAGGCATTTGGGGTCGAATTGGAAGTAGAACATGTCTGCGGGGTCACTACTCTTTCTAGCTGCCATCCTCAACTTGTCTGTGTTCTTGTCATCAAATCTATATTAAACGGCCAACAAGAAAATAAAGGTTAATCAGTGGGGTTTCATTAGTATCATAGTGGGAGCTCAAAGGGAATAAATTAAAGTAGCAGTTAATGCAACTTACATGGCCTTAAAGAAGAGGTAGGGTCTGTAAAGCTCAACCAGCCTCATCACAACATCTATCTTTCTTTTGGAGTTGGTGTACAGTTCCTCAAAGTAATGGCATGAGGCAGTGTTGACAAGCTCTAGTGCCTGAGCAATAGTTGAGTAAATGAGTACACATAGTTTGTACGAAGCTATTCAAGTATCTGATGCTAGGGTTTTAAGGGTATGTGTCTAACCTTTAGAGGTAATATATAGCGAAGGTAGACATATCGATGGAATGTATCCATGGATCCCATGATCTTAACTGGTCCAACCATAACAGCTTTCCCATCTTTGCCAATCCAGGGTTTTTGTAAGAAGTGACTGTACCCCATACCCGGAATCTGTGAAAACTTCAAAGGGTTTCTCCTTGATGATCCAACTTGATACACCGTCTCTCCAGGCTTGTGTGCGTGCACTGCCATTGCTACAATTATGGAGTTCACCACCATATCAGCTGGTATCTGCAGCAATGGATTATTTATATTAATGATACTGCTATATGCAAATTTTTTATTAATATAATATTAAAGAAATTGATGGGTGTAAGAAGGTAGATCAGTGCATTGATTTCTTACCAGATCAATGGTGGAGTTAGGATCGCCTAGGAAGCATGTTAATCTTCCTTTACCATAAGCTATGGCCAAACTGTCAATAGTTCTGTCCAATCAAAAAAAAATACTGTCAATAGTTCTGAAGTAAGGAAAATAAACATTTTAGGGTTTCTAATCTATAACTAATATTTTATTCATATATTTGCTCACAAGTCCTTTTCATTGTCCATTTTTCGAAAAGCTAGGATTAAATTAACTACCTGACACCCTCTATCCATCCAGGGAATGGCTCCTTGTAGGTGCTTGTTACGATTGTAGGGCGTAGGATAACCAGAGGCATGTCTCCTCTCTCTTGCCCAATGAGCATTTCTCCCATTGACTTGGTGAATACATAAGTGTTTGGCCATCCAAATTTCATTGCCCTAAAATAATACAGATAAGAGTTAAAAACTAATGACCTTGGTGGAAGTAAAATCACTGTAAAAAGTCTCAATCTCACCTCTCATTGCCAAAGTTCTTCATGGCACGAGTAATGGCTTTGTCTGTCAACTTTTCATCAGTAAGTTCTTTCAGCTTCTCCTCCATGACTTTAAATTCATTGCTAATGTCTAGGTCACATGTGCCATTTAAGGTTTCACCCATTTTGAATGGCATTTCGGTTATGAGTCCCCCCTTCTCACCGCATACATAAGCTATATATGACATGTATCATTGGATCAGAAAATCACGAACATCGGAACAATAATAGAAGGATAAAATGTTTATGTTAGAATGGTAACTCACCGGTGGAAACATGGACAAATACTTTCAAATTAGAACATTGCTTAGCAAAATCTAGAATGTGCTTGGGCCCCATTGTGTTGATCCCAAGAGCAATGTCGTACCTAGTTATAAAAAAATGTCAAAAATGACGTTACAAACTCCAGGTCTTGTGGGACAACAATTTAAGATTAGATAAGGTCAAAAACGTACCGTTCATCGAAGTTCACTGTTGCAGCCAGATTGATAACAGCATCAATCTCAGTCAACATTTCTCTCTTCGTGTTCTCATTTTTCACTCCTAGATCTTCATAAGCGATGTCACCAGGAACTGGAACAACAACTTTTTCATTAACAAGGGCGCTTAAGTCCGAACCCCACTTCTCTCTCAACACTGAAAACAGCTCTTTTCCAAGAATCTAGACAAAGAAAGAGATGCCAACAATTTCAGAAAATATTTCTTTTCTGGTGCATATTTAAGTCAGTATATGACGACTATACTACAAATGGAGTAACGAAACTCAGCATGCTTCTTGTACCTCATCGTATAAGCGTTTTGTAGCTGAAGTAGAATCAGTAGCACGAACAAGAAGGTATAGCTTTTTCACATTAGGTTGAATCCTCAGAATCTTCTCCACAAAAACTGTAACAATGAAAAACGGAAGTAATGAAGAGAAGTGTAGAACGTTTGCATGGGAAGGTGTGCCATTTTGATAGTACATCTCAAAAAATAAAGTTCATGGAAGTCAACCTTTGGCAACAAATCCAGTTGCTCCAGTAACCAAAATAGTCTTGTTTTCAAGAAACCCAACAATGCTACCCAACTGCTGCTCCATTTCTAAAAACTTGGAAGAATGAGATGGAGAAACTAATATAATGCTCTTCTTGTCTCTCTCTCTCTAGCTCTGCTGGAATTAATAACCTGATGAATGTTGTGAGTTCAAGTCTCAATGAACCCTGATTTATATAGTGAATTTTTCAACGCGTTCCAGGAAGCTAGCAGTGCGGTAATTGGGTCCGCTTTACAACAGTAGACATCGTCAACCTCAACCTAGCTTGCTAGATAGCCGCCACTACTCTCTACAAATACAGTTGGTCGAGCATTTATTGAAGCGACTAAAACATTAAATTAAACTTTGAGAAAATATAATTCTTACTCCAGTGAACTGCAGTTCCCACTTGAATGCAGTTGGTTAGGGAGATGGTAAAATGAATAATAATGTTGCCTAGCATTTATGATACCCAAGTAAGAACCAATCAAACAAACCAGGTTGATGATTCCAACAAGTATGTCTTTTGAAATATATGACTCTAAATATTTTAAAAATAAAAAATTTCATTTCTCTTGTGACTTTAATTTGGAAATAAACTAAATTCGTTCATCAACTATGGTTGGGCTGGTTTGATTTAAACTTTATTCATTTTCTTCATTTCAAGTTCAATTATGGAAAGTCGTATGTATATAGTATATAGTTTAGATGGTCTGCTAGTGTCCTAAATTAATGGCTTTTAGACTTAAATTCCGAGAGCATACTTCACATTTGTTGAATTAAATAACTGTAGTTAGAATCCACCTCCGTATAAATGTGGCGTAATTAGTTAATTATGTTAATTGTGTTCATACATTTTAGTTGGGCCCAACAAAGTTCTACACGTCTTACGTTCGTTTTCGTCAACGTTTTAGTTCAGATTAATTGAGTTCTTCCAAATCAACGTGACTGAAATGATTGAAACCAAAAGAAGACCTTGACATATGAAAGTTATATATGTCAATCTTTTTCTTCTTCTTCTTTTTGTTGTTATTGGATGGTTGCCTTCTACTATATATATATATAAAAGAACATCTAACTAGATGAAAAATACATTTACTAACAATATCTAACTAAATTCCTACATTTACCAATAACATGTAACTAAATCTCTATCACCTAACTAAACCATTCCAACTAAATTAAATTAAAAATTAAAAAATCAATTAATAAAGTAATTAAATAATTTTAAATTTTAAATTTTAAATAAAAATAAAAATTTTAAAAAATAAAAGTTAAAAATGTAAACACTTTAAAATATTAAAAAATAGAAAATAAACATTTAAAAAATTTACAGGAAAAAATTATTAAAAATGTAAAAACTTTAAAATATTAAAAAATAGAAAATAAATATTTAATTTTTTTGCAGGAAATATTTAATATTTTTAAATTTTTTATAGAAATGTATGAGTTGTTGCACACTTTATTTTTTAATGTATATATATCTATTACCGCCGCACAATAACACTACCAACAATATTTGTTGCCTCCGCATTTCGTCAAAATGATGGATTTGACACTTGTATACCATATTACAAGAGTTTTGATGTACATTTACATTTTGATTTATATTGAAATGTGAACTTCCAAGCCAAGCTCTCGAGCAGAGATTTAAGGCGTAGCAGGAATACCTAGCTATCATACCCATACCGAGGTGACCAACATGGCTCATCTAGTCGTTTTACTAGTTGCTTGTATATACCTCCTCCTCACACGGCTGCCACGTGAAGATTTTTCTGGAGAGCTTCAATATTAAATGGTCGGTCCCATAGGACGTGGAAAGCTGAGCCCTCAACTTGGGCTAATCATATGTATCTATAAACCCTATCATTGTGCATGCATGTTCCACGATATCGTTTTGAGCTTTCCGTATACCTGATATATGTTTCAATAACAAAGAAACAAAAAGTCTTGTGTTCACAACCTTAATCAACACTGTCACCGTTCAAAACGAAACCATGAAGAAATTTGAGGACTCGATAGTAATAAATCGGAAAACATGTGAGTTAGTCAAACTTTTGGAAGCAATCATTAGGTATATCAAACATGCACGAAACACATACGCAACTATCTCAGTAGTTTTTCTTTTTTCATAATTTTTTTATTTGTCCGGAACAAATACGTTGCTAGGAAATCTTTTAATTACCAGGAAAGTGATTTAACAATCAAAATTTCCAAAAAGCAGAGGTTAAAAAATACGTAATTTGGTGTATCGAAAAAAAAACGTCATTTGTATAATTGATTATTCATTTATATGACTTTATAATTTAAAGTTTCTATCTGACATACAAAATGTTTATTAAATATTAAATTAATTCCTGAAGTGGATAGGTTCATGAAATTAATAATGTTTACAACGACATATGTATTTTTTTTCTTTACGTTACTTACCTTAAATTAATTAGGTTAAGATTGATACCGAAATTTCGGTTATATATTATGTACAAATACAGCAACAGACACCTAACATGGTATCTAGTTTAAAGAAATACTGGAAATACCAAATGTGTGGGGTTGGATTTAGATCTGATAAATGATATATAAATTGATGAAACTGCAGATCGACATTCTCGCTTCTAGTTATAGTTTATCAACAATTAAATAGGGTGCAACAATGTATAGCTAGCAATAGTTAATAATGGAAGATGGATCAGTGTTGACAAGTTCTTTAAAAGTCTTCTGCGCTGTATTGCGACGTATGTATAATTTTTTAAGCAGGCTATACGTTGGTCGTAATCTGTCACACAGATCGAAAATGTGTGGCTTCACGGATAGATCGTCGTCACCCCATACCTTATTATTTACTATTTATAAACAACTATAATGAAGTTGACTTGGTACAGATTTGGGGGGATCTCCATTTGATCCTTTTGGGGCAGCTCAGCATCCAGCTAGTGTATTTGTGATTGATCTTACTGTATTTATCTTTTAGGGTTGGTCAACTTTGGTTTCAATTGGTTGGATTTATGTTATTAGAATTTGTCAAGTGTATGCATGTTATTCCAGTTGAGTTTGACTTTAATGGTCAAAGGTTGCATTCTGATGAGGTGGTGTTATAGTGAGGGAAGAAATGCATAAATAGTAGTAATAAATAAATAACGTTACCTGGTCTCGCTGTATTTAGGTGATTTGTTTGGGCTCGCAATAGTAGGGTTTCTCACTTCTTGTTTGGGCTCAACCATGTGATGGTATCTATCTATTTAAAAGAATATCTAACTAACAAACCATTTATTCACCAATAATATCTAACTACTCCATAAATTCTTATCACCTAACTAAATTAAAATTTAAATTTAAATAAAATATAAAAATATAAATTTAATAGAGAAATAATTCCCGTCATAACGACGGGATCACCACTAGTTGCCAAATAAATGGACATATTGCAGTGCAGTTGTTTAAAACGGATAATGAAACATTGAGTTTTCTTCCTTTTTATTTAGAGAACAGTGACTTGCATTAATTTTTTCGGTTCTTTTATTTAAATTAATTTAAAGTTAAGTCAAGTTAAATTAAATCAAGTCAAATTAGGATAAGTTAAGCCAAATTTAAGTAAAAATGAACAGAACCTATTCTTTTTTAAAGAAAATTAAATCTCAACACGCATTTTGACCATTTTTTGCAAGCACAATAATAACTTATTGGCAGCTGTATATGTATATGTGACTGCTGCCTTCAACTTTCAACATTCACATTACTATCATCACAAGTGTCTCGTGACATTAGACAGGAGTACTGATAACATAGATTTTGGCACTCGATTTCAGGTACGCATGGGCATGGTCGATGCATGGTTGTGTATCATTTGAAAACGTACTTTACAATCCCAGGAATGTGTGTGTTCATGACGTAATCTTCCCAGTCAATGGTTTTCGGGTCGAAGTAGAAGATTTCAGCGTCCTTATACGAGTCCTTTGCAGCAATCCTTAGCTTCTCCGTGTTCAAATCATCGAACCTGGATAATAGCAACAGATTTTGCAGTCATGGGATATATGGAAAGTAATTTGATTCATATGTCAGTCTCTACTTACACTGCCTTGAAAAATAAATATGGCTTGTAGAGCTCAATGAGTCGCATGACGAATCTGATTTTTCGTTCCATTTCGGAATGGACCCGATGGAAATATTGGCATAGAGCCCTGTTGACTAAATCGAGCGCCTGCCATGGAAAGAATAACCAATGTTTTGCTTGTTCTCATATCTCTAATTAATATATATATATATATATTAGAATGATATGTGTACGTACCTTCAAGGGTATCAGATATCGAAGTGTTAGATAACGGTGGAAACTATCCATGGTGCTCAAGACTCTCACTTTACCAACCCTAATTGGCTCCCCATTCTTGTCTATCCATGGTTTTGCAGTGAAGTAACGGTACCCCATATCTTGAATAGTAGCCATGTTAATTGGATGTGAAACTGATGACCCGACTTGATAAATCACTTGAGTCGGTCTGTGGGCGTTTGTTGCAGCTGCTACAATCATCGAATTCACAACCATATCGGCTGGTATCTGCATTCAAATCACTCACATTTAAACGAAAAATCACGTTTCCTTGCTAGGTTATTATTCTGAATATATATAATGGGCCTACCACATCGGCAATAGACAATGGGTCCCCAAGAAAGCAAGTGATCTTCCCCTTTCCATATCCAACAGCCAAGCTGTCAATAGTTCTGTATAGTGAAATTAAGTGCAACTGTGTTAAATTTATTTTATTTTATTTTTTGAAAAAAAAAAAAAGATAAGTTCCAAAAGGGTATGTAAGAAAATTATTATTTTTTTAAAAAAAAAAATTAGGGTTTTACCGGACTCCTTCAACCCAGCCAGCAAACGGTTCCTTGTAAGTGCTGGTTATAATGGTGGGACGTAAAATCACAACGGGCATGTCTCCCCTCATTTCTCCGACTATCATCTCTGCCATTGACTTGGTAAACACATACGGATTCGGCCACCCGTACTTCCTTGCCCTAGTTATTAATTAACAAAACACACTAAGGTCCCGTTTGGTTGCGGAGAAAAATTAAAGAGAGGAAAGAAAAAATTTAAAAAAAATTTTGAGTGAAAATAAAATGTGTGTTTGGTTATAAGAAAAAAAATGCAAAAAATAGGCAAAATGAGATCAAATTTTCCTTATAACTTTTTCATGAAAAATTATTTTTCTTTAAATTATTTTTCTTACTTTTTTCCTGCAATCAAACGGAGCCTAAATGATTAGCTTGATTCATACATTGCACAGTATACTCTCTTGTTGTCAATTTATTGCAAACTGTAGTGCAGTAAAGAAAGTTTGGACTAAAATCTTAGAGTCTCAACTGCATAGCTATGAACAAGTCAATTCTAAATTTAATTGTAAACTCTGATAAGTCTTTGTGAAATTGTGAGCGGGGCTAGTAATGGGGAAGTCATGCTTTTATTAATTTCTGGTTAATTATTTCATCCCCAGCTACTTGGAAAGCAACAGCTTTCTTGAGAGCAATTTAAGCAACATAATGACGTGACGCAATTTACAGACTATACTATAAAGGAGGCCCCAGCCCTGGATATAAATTTAAAAATATATATATATATATAATGGTGTGGTCTATACCTAACTAAGAGATCATTTTACGTGATCCAGAAGTTTGAGAAATCTGAAATGAGAAGTTATGATATACTTAAATCTTCGGGTTTTTTTTTTCTTTTTCTTCCGGTGACAGTATCCTGATTAATTATTGTTTCTACATGAATAGCTAAGACAAAGTGTCATGTGGTCCAAAATTTAACAAAATCTGGAACAGAGATAAGATGTGACAAAGTACCTTTGAATTCCTAGATCTTTCAAGGCTCTTGTGATAGCTTTGTCGGATACATCAGGATCAGCGTGAAGCTCTTTCACTTTCCTTTCAGCCAGACTAACCTCAGCGTCGATATCTAACCCGGGTGCACCATTTAAAGTCTTACCCATTTTGAAAGGGTGCTCAGGGCAGACTCCAACACTTTCACCCCACACATAGGCTTTTTATGTTCATGCAGAGAGGTATAGCAAGCTTATTATAAGTAAACTTGTGGAAAAAAATAGATGTTGTGTCACATGAAAAAAGTATAGTACGTCTTAATTTACCTGTGGAGACTTGTAAAAAGACAATAAGCTTCTCACACTTTTTGGCAAACTTCATAACATTTCTGGCCCCAACAGTGTTGATTCCTAAGGCCACGTCATACCTGGATAATGTTATTGAAATTTAATACTAGTTCAAATACAGAAAGTTCTGCAACTAAGGATTTTAAGAATATATTTGCTCGGGCTGATTAGAGATACTGTTGTACCTTTCATCAAAGTTGGTTGTTGCAGCTAAGTTGACAATGATATCAACTTCCTTAGCCATATCTTCAAGCAATCCAGGGTTGTTGACCCCCATATCATCACATGATATGTCACCAGCAACCGGAACAAGCTTCTCTGATACTATAGTTTTGAAGTCTTTCCCATATTTTTCTTTAACTACTCTGAACAAGTCCTTCCCCAATATCTATGATCACACAACGTAGTTTAGCATGAGAAAAAAACACATGCTTTCTTTCATCTGAATATGCAAATGATAATTTCACTGTTTTGATGTATAACCTCACTATCTAGCCGCTGGTTTGCTCCCTTATCATCAGCAGCCCTCATGAGACAATACAGCTTTCCGACATTAGGCTGAGTTCTCAGTATCTTCTCAATGAAAACTAATTAAAACAGTGTTAGCCATTTTCCCTTTAAACTATCAAGTCCAATCAAACCATGAATCATGCAAAATAAACACATACTCTTTGCGAGGAATCCAGTTGCACCGGTCACCAAAACCTTCTTGTTCTCTAGGAACCCTACGATGCTGTCCATCTCTGACATACTAAACTTCACTGCAATCTATCCAACAAAGAGTGCTGCAAACCAAGTCGTTTAAAGAGAGGAGAGAAGGCAGAGACGAACCTTCACAATTCACTAATTACTGATCAGATTTGGCGTTGGGTTTGATGAGAGGATGCTAATTGTAAGTTGCTCATATAAAGGACTCCAGTCTTGGTTGTTAGGAGCTTGTTTATGAGTGCAGTTAATGAGCTTGAAGAGTATGCAACATACATTGATGTTGATCTGAATATGACTCAAGGCTGAGTTTCCAAGACTTCACCTTTATTTTTCTGGCTTGGTTAGATTTTTAGGGAGACATATGTCTTTAAATAACTTCTTTTGACCTAAAATTCAGCCACCTTGTACCCTGGATCTCTTCTTGGGATTTGGTTTAAGGTCGCACCCAATTCACCTACGCATTACACTTGGATTATAACCTAACCATTTAAAAAATATATATTTATACATCGTCCAAGGACATGTGACTCAAAGTGTAGATGCATTCAAAACGACTCGAACTCTAACCTTCTTGGTACGCTGATCAAGTTCGTAACCGTTAGGCTACAACCCTTTCTGGTACTTCAGTATACCATAAGATTCATGTCGTGCATATAAGCCAGTTTTGTTACTAGTTAATGAAATTAAAGCAGGAGATCAATTACGACTTTAAGAGGTATAGATTTATCAGGTATAAAATGCCAGAGTCCAAGTAAATTATTATTATTAAAAATATCGAAATTTATTTAAAATGTGTTTTCTACTTTATTTCTTCTAAAAGAAAACTGTAATTCTAAGGTATAACTCAAATCTATACGTGGACTTTCCTATATTTGACCTTAGTATGAAGATGTCCATTTTATTAATCGGGACTCCCTTCACCTTCACTCTATTTTTTTTGAGTTCTCAACTTCCAACCTCTCATTCAAATCATTTTTAGTTTGATATATAATAATTTTCAAATCATTGTTGTTACTAGTTAATTAGTTTGCTTATCTTATTCCGTAAATTGTGACATCAACTTCATGCAATTAGTTTTGAGTCTAGTATACATCTTATGTAAAAATTATGATGTAGCATTTAAACCTAAAATTACAATAAATTGTTTTATTTGTTTCTAATAGTTGACTCACTTCAGTTCTTATATCTCTTCTGTTATGAAGTTTAATAAATCAACTGTCTTAGCATCATCGATATTACATCTGATTCCGTTCATTTCACAACAAAACTCATTTATAGTAGGTCGTTATTAATTGTCGATATCATATGAAGGTGACAATGTCTTGACCAGTTTTACAATATACACATTTCACTAATACATCATTTAATTTCCTTTGCAATGATATGAATTTCCATATAACTACTAACCGTCCCACTTCAACTGATAATAACATGTACCGTAATGCAACTAATTATCACACGTAAGCGCGTTACTTGGGGCACTCCCTAAGTAGATTGAAGGCTGCAAGATTGCGTGGTTAATGATTAAGTACAGGTGCTATCTAGTATCACAAACTAGCAATCTGAAAATAAATGCATTTGCATTGGGGGGATCCAGTAAACACAGCTATTAGCTGCATGGTTAGGCAGGTTGCTGCTCACCTACTTGATGCCCTTTAAGACATTTATTGACGGTAGATTCATTCTAGAATCTACATCGTGCATGATTATGAATGTTCTACTATGACCTAAAATTACATAGATACTTTTTTGAGGGGCACTCAAGCAATTAATAGCACATGTGTGATCAGAGGGTATATGCCATATCCAGCGAATTGGTTCAGTCATTTGGGCAAAATAAGTTGAGAATCCATTTAATACAAACTTTTTTTCTTCAGAAAATACATTCAGCATTATGTTAAAATAGTAAATACATCTAAATATTTTAGCTCGTGGTGGAAAAAATACATGTATGATAATGTATATTCTGTGTGCGTATCATTTATTACCAAAGGATTCATCAGTGAGACATTTGTACTAATTTTTTATTTAATTTGTTGTGTTTGTGGATAGGGTTTTGAAAATACGAGTTCTAATGTATGTGGAACAATGAACGCATTAGGTGTCAATAGAACATAAAACCATTTGAAGTGACTAAGGAGGGAATGAGAGTGATGGACCAACAATACAAACCTATAATGTAACGTATTCTCATCTCTTGGTGAATTGGGAACAATCTAGCAAAGGCGTGTAGGACAGCCCTGATATAGATAACTTTCCATCCGGAAACAGAGGACTCAAAAGAAAGTGTGGAGGTGAGTCGATACACTAGGGAGAAAGTATGGCTCAAAAAAAATTCACATTAACAAACTAGCCACACTCTAACACAACTCGAAGCTCATTAAACGCATGATCAAGCCGAGTTTAAGAAGGAATGCAAGCACACACAAAAACAAAACAAAAGACATCTATGTTCTCTAAAATACACCATGTGTATGTTCGTATATTCTTGCAGTATGCCGACAATATTCGAATTAAACCCAAAATGGTATGTGAGTGATCGATGTAAAATATGTATACTATTTAGTCATATATTCACTTATATTCTTGCATTTATCACGTAAAATTGACCGTATTCTACACTCACATTCTTGTTTCAGTCTCAGATACACTTTCTGATAATTTTAGAGGCTTGGAGCAACACATAGCAAAAATGAGGCAAAAAGGAACAAAATGGAGGTTTTTGGTCGAGTTATGCTTAGTCAATGGAACAGTCGAAGTCAAGAACCAAGACCGAAGAAGCTTGCTCGGCCGAGCAGACGAACAATTCAACCGAGTAAGCCAGACAGATCATTTAGAGGAGACTGGCTCGGCCGAGTAAGTCGGGAAGAAAGAAACCGAGAGAGCAACAACTCGGCTGAGCAGAGAAGCAATTCAGTCGAGTTGAACATATGCCTCGCCAGAAATTCCTGCTCGAAATAAAATTAAAAAGGGACCAGTTTATTCAACCACCAATGAGCTTTTTAATGAAGGATTTACGTCAAGAAAACAAGGGTTTGAAGACATTGTGAGGGAGGATGAAAAGTTTTGTATTCCTTCATTATGATGGAAAGTTGGAAAGTGGAAGCACTATAAAAGGATCGGAGGGCTTCATTCATCTTAAAAAAGAGAAAAAAAGAAGAAGAGGGTTTTCACACATAGAAATCCAGAGTGACACTTCTGTCAAAACACACGTCCGGTCCATTTTCATTTTCAAGTTCCGTCATTGCTCGAGTACTACAACACGGCCACGAAGAATAAAGAAGAAAGCCGCACTTCAAAGACTTTTTACTGAGCATTTCTAAACTCAGCTTTTATATTTTCATTTCATTCAATCATGTCTCGTTTCTCACTCAATATGAGTTAGTAGTAGTTTTGATGATAAGGATCTAATGGATCCTTGAGTACTAGTGAATGATTGAATGACTTCTTACACGATTTATGAATGTTTTTTGGTTAAAACAAATATATTTAACTAACTTACGCTTATGTGATCCATGTTAAGTGTTTGCCAAAATGCTTGATAGAACTGCATGTGTATTT
>JAWWMW010066528.1:0-15220 GCA_035048345.1 Echeveria elegans | reverse complement strand
CTTTTTGTCCTTTTTTGATGTTTTCCGTATATATATTTTCACAAACTCATCTCACTCATATATACTATCATGATTTACTAAATATGGGAAACGTGGGATGGAGGAGAAATGTTCTCTCCATGCCCATTCATTTTGGATGGACGAGGAGGGTTTGTTTTTTTTTTTAACATCCTCTGCACCAGAGTTGGTGCTCGTAGACGAATATCCTAAATATTTGGAGTTGGTTCTAGATAACTTCCGCTCTGGGATCTTCATGTATTTGGTGGGTTACCTATCGCGGGGCGTAAGTACGACGAAACTATTCCGAGTTTCAAAGCTATGAAAGCTTGCAGTAATGATGGGTCCAAACTGATTCCTCGAGTATGCAAGCACTTGTTTGGTGTCTGTTGCTTTCTTGTGGCTCATTCTGATAAGAATGGAGTCCGTGCTACGCAATGGATCCAATACTGGTGTAAGCGAAGAGCTTTTTATAAGAAACTTCATTGAAAACAACCTCGTAGAGCGGATAGCCCACCGAAAAGCACGCATCATCCGACTCAGAGAGTTTCTGCGGAGGATCTTAAATGAGTTCCAGATGAGGATGCCGTGTTTGGTGGCTTTTTATCTTGCTTGTGTGTCTGATCATGGTGCAATATGGTTGTGTATTTTGTCACGTGTCAAAAGAAATTTATAAGTAATCAGGGTGACCTGGTGTCGAACCCAAGTGAACGGTGTAATTTAGTTGTTCTGTTTATTATTAGTTCGCTTAAGTAGTTTTTGAGGTTTTTAAGTCTTTTATAAGTAATTTTGTTTTTCGGAAACGTTGTTGTTAAAACTATCAATAAAAAAAGCAATGACATAAGTATGATTTCACCACTAACACTCATGGATATATATATGTCAAACATGTCATGAAAATAATTTAGAGTTCATTCATATTGATGTTTATGTAAAACCTAACAAAGTAGTAACAAAATATAGCTCTCACTCTCGACTATTGAACTATCATGTTAAAACCAGTAATGACGATAAACTTCTCACCGTTCGGCTATTTGAATATTTATTGTAGGATGCAACTAGACTAGTTATATATCCTCTCACCATCCCT
This sequence comes from Echeveria elegans, assembly GCA_035048345.1. Classification (NCBI taxonomy): domain Eukaryota; kingdom Viridiplantae; phylum Streptophyta; class Magnoliopsida; order Saxifragales; family Crassulaceae; genus Echeveria; species Echeveria elegans. The sequence continues at coordinate 14,133 of JAWWMW010066528.1, read as the reverse complement.
GGCTCTATTGAGTAATAGATATCTAGTTTTCATTTTGTCCGCTTATGTCAAGTTACTCAGTTTCACTCTAGTATCCTCACTGCTCTGGCTTTGTAATACGACTAGATATTATAGTTATTTTAATTCCTAAATTAATCTAACGTCATCTCTCGATCCATTCTTAGGTAATACTACGCATACAACTCTATTAAGCATTTAGTCAAACACTTAGTATGCATTATAAGGTATGAATATAAACGAACACTCCAAGTCTGAATTTTGAAATATAAATTCGACATGTTTGAACATCCACGAGTGCTAGGGATTCATCAAATATGCATCATCTGCACACTACTCACTCATATCGAGCAAGAAAACAAACATATTCATATAAAATTGTAATAAAATAAACAAAGAAAGTTTAGAGAAACTTAGTATGATAAGGTGATGGCGATGGCTACAACACTCCTTCTTCAAATCTGCCCGAGTTCCTTCTTTGGCCGTCAGACTCTCGCCTCTCTTTCAAACGATTTTTCTCCCTTTATCTCTTCTCCAAACTTGTCAAAACCCCGATGAAGATGTTGTATTTATAGCAGGGCTTACAAGGGATCCCATTTTTGTGCTGGAAAATCATCAAAAAGTCAAAGAGTCACAAGCTGCAGGACTGCTCGATCGAGTGGCTCTGCTACTCGGTCGAGTGGACTATTCCAGAGACATGTTGCTCAATCGAGTGGTTCTACTGCTCGGTCGAGTGGAGAATTCCAGAGAGACGTTGCTCGGTCGAGCAATAACACTTGGTCAAATTTCTCTCCTTTTTGCACGACATTGGATACTAATTTTGAACCCTTGTAACGTCTGAATCAGTCTTTGATGTAAACATGAAAATTGTAGATCTTTGAGTTATCTTTTCAATGCACTTTGTTTCATCTCCAGTGGATAACAAATGCATCCTGTGGAAGCTTCTAAATCTCTAAAGGTCCGAACTGTCCAAAAACTACCGATTTTGTCGAATTAACGCCATTTTCGCTATACTTCGCTCCAAGCTTCTCCAAGTCATCAGAATCATATTTTAGACCTGAAACATCAGTAAAACTATCAAAAATTTACTGTTAAATCACCAAAAAGTGAAAGTATGGGAGAATAATAGACATATTTTTGACTCATCAGTATCTTTGTATTAACTGAGGAGAACGATGCCATCCTCAGACCCAATACATTTGAGGTGTCGGCGCATATGGCAAAGGATTTGACCTTCAATCTTTCGGTACTCGTACTTGACGATATTTATCATGGTCTAAACAAGATGATTAATACAGAAAACCCCTCTTCTTCCGGTGTGGTATTTCCTTTGCATTATTTGTATGGGTGGTTGGCCATTACTTTGACACTCATCACGAAATTGATAAGGTGTCTCCCGATCTCCCCGTCGTTCAATATTTTGGGTTCACGCAGCACTATACCCATTGATGATATCAAATCTCGTGACCTTATTCACAATGACTCTTCTTTTAAAGCTTCTAATCTTGTATTTTCAGAGAATACATGTGAAACTGTTTATGATAAGGATATGGAGGCGTCCACTTTTAGCTACATGATGTCTCTTCGTACTAGCTACCTTTCGTTGTGCTTAAAGGATTCCTTCTTCTCAGAATTGTATCAGCTGACTCGTTTTAGCAGGCAATTTGGCTTCTACCAGATATTCCATGCATAATTTCGCGCGATGCGAATGACGGTTGTGCACCTTATGAAATTCTGTTGGAATACCTTAGGCTGCTCCTTTTTAAGAATAGCAATTCTAGGACCACACCGCCTGGCTGCTTTGTGATCGTTGTCAAAAATGTCTATTATTTACGCACGTATTTGCTCTTAATCCTATTATTTATGAAACGAAATTGGTCTTATTTTATACTTTTATTGCTATTTCAGACATGAAAAACACTTTCTAATTATTGAAGAAGCTTGGAGCAAAACATAGCAAATATGACGATTTATCGAGTAAAATCGGCAATTTTGGACCTTTTGAGCATCGAAAGCTTCCATAGGGCATATCGTCCGATTGAGATTAAATAAAATGCGTTGGAAAGCTGTCTCGAAATCTTACAATTCTTATGTTGTTCTCGAGGAGTGATTCGGACGTTTCGGAGGTCAAAGTTTGTATTCAGCGGTGTGCAGAAACAGAGAAGGGAGATTCGACTGAGTAAGAAAGTCATTCGGTTGAGTGAAACCAAATGAAACAAAAAGAGATGGGCAATTCGACCAAGTGAGAAAGTCACTCGACTGAATTGAACGCAGAAGCTGCCCAGTTTTTACTCGACCGAAAATCTGTTCGAGCAATTAAAAGGGATCAATTTATTCAACCATCAAGGAATATTTTAATGAAGGATTCATGTGAAGAAATCAATAGACAGGAGGACATTATGATAGGATATTAATGGAGGGATATAATGAAGGGTTTTGAAGAGTTTTGCATTCCCCTCATAATGATGGGGAATCAAGAATCTTCATGAACTTTATAAATAGAGCAATCCATGAGGAGGAGAACGGAGACTCTCCCGACAAAAAAATCAGTCACTTGTAGATAGACAACTCTAAATGGTTTATTCATATGTTCATGTTAATTAGCATTCATAGGGATGCCTAATTGCATGAATTGCCTAGGTTAAGAACCAACACTAGCAATGACTTGAGGTAATTAATCGGAATAATGTAAAATTGATACTAATAGTAAATAGCAACATTCGGTAATCGTAAGTGATAGCATGAACGTAGTGGATGAGTTATTTTAATTGAAAAACTTGTTCTTAATGCTTTCATTCTTATTGATATTGCCAGTATTTGTGGGGTGTTAATGATTAGGATTAGTGAAGGTGCGCCTCAATGGAGGGACTCGTAGTACAAGATGTGTTGCTTTAGTGATGACCTGAGGTTGCCGGCTCACTCAGAAGCGCACAAGGTTTATTCTCATATATCGTATAACATGTTTAGATTTAATATTTCATCGCATGAATTGAGTGGTACACATAGGTGAAGTATGATTATGGAATGCTTTCTCTTATTTGTATTTTCTGTATTTTCATACTTTAGAAATCATTAGTAAACATAAAAGAATCTTTTGATAGATAAAACATAACATTAATTTAATAGTACATGCGATGCGTTTTACTCTCATTGTACGATACTGATATTGTGACTTTCGAGATATAAATTTTGTTTTACTATTACGTGACCCTAAACAAATATATAGGGTTAAAAATATGTTTGTCACTTTGCGAATTTGGAAGACATGACTACCATTGACTTCAGACGTTGGTGATCTAGAGTCGATGTAAGCGACCTTCGAGAAAACATCAAACAACTTGAGTCCAGTGTTGATTTTATACACACAAGAGGGTCATCGATGTTGACGTCTTTCTAGTGAATGTCGTCCAAAACAATCTGACAAAGCTCTCCTCCTAGAAGGAAGTTATACCTAACCACACTGAGAAGCGTACGAGGAACCACATTGACAGTGATGAAAATGTCAATTATAAAGGTGAGGATGCAATGGTACAAGTGCATCTCGAAGTGTTCGGTTAGGTAGTAAATTCTTTTGTTGCATTTATGTATTGCCCCATGTATATCCGTCCTTTAAATTCTTATTATTATTAGTTTAGGTGGAAGACTTCGATTCTGAGGAGTAGGTTCTAGGTTCCCAGTGTTGATATGCAACCGACTCAAACAACCACAACAGTTTCGTCATCCTCTAAAAGCTCGAAAACAAATAAGAGGGCAAGTGTGGACGACTATACTACTTCCGCCTGTTCATCTCAAGTTAGCAAGATGGCTTAGTCTGTCATAGACTTGATGAGGATTGCTTTGTTCCAACATCTTAAAGAGGCTCCCTATGAAAACGTGGCGAGTGTTGATGCGAAAGCTACTTGCTACTGATATGTATGATTATTTCAAGACGTCTGCTGGTAACTTCCTACCGATTCAATTTGTGTTTGATGCATATGTGAGGAGCGTAGCGGAGTTTTTTTCATCACAACAAGACGCTACCAATACTGATGAGATTTCCAAGGTTAAAAGACTTTAGATTCTGCTCAGTTGATTCGTGAGAATGCACCTATGACCAACAGGTGTTTACTGAAGCACCATGTCTCGATAGAAGCAAAAATGACTGAGTTGAAAGAATCGATCCATCTACCAAAACATCACTCTGGATTGCACGGGAATAAGACGCGGGTTTGAGAGATCAACGCCCAAGACAACACGAAGTGGTTTCCGATAGAGGTGACAAAATGGATGAGTTGTTTGGATTTTAAATGGATTGTGAATTAAACGGTCCAATCCATTTAGACAATATAGTGTAAACGGATTAAATGGTCCAATCCATTTAATCCGACGGATTAGCTTACAATGTCATAAATGGTTACTTAAATTCATTTAGTCCGACGGATTTCATTAATTCATTTACATATCATTTATACATAATGAATTTTATTAATCCATTTATATTTGTTAATGAATTTCATTAATCCGTTTAACAAATTCTTAATAAATTTTACTAATCTATTTACCTAAACGAATTATTTTGACACCTCTAATTTCGGCTTCTAAGTCGAAGGTAGGTTCTCATCGAGCAAAGTTGGAAGGTTCAAAGGCTCAAGGACTAAAGAAAGTGCATAGCATGTTGGACTGCTGTTTAAAAGATCTTGTTGTTGCTTTAAACTAAGACTGTTTACTTTTACACAATTTTTTAATTTTGAGCCTCTTTCCCGTTTTGGCGACTTCACTTGAATAAAATTTAAACAAATTGCCTACGTACTTGCAAATTCACAGTTTATACTCTTACAGGCTACGAGTGCAATCCATGAAGGATAAAACTTCTTATCCAGTTGTTGTGTCCATCACGAGCTCAGTCACAGGCATAGGAAAATTGTCCTTTAAGCATGCATTATTAAGATCTCGAAAGTCAACCGATATACACAATTCTCTATTTTTCATCATTACCAGTACGATGTTATCTATCCATGTCTGATATTTAACCTCTTGAATGAAACCAACATCAATGTGTTTGTTCACCTCTTTCCCTATTTCCGGTATTAACTCGGGTCTAAACCGTCTCTAAGATTGCTTCTTTGGTGTGATGCTCTTTTCGAGCGAAAACGTCTTTGAATTTCGTCAACAGTGTGTGGTATTTATTTTCCTCATCTTGTGTGAGAAATGCACTTACATAGATGGGGCGTTGATTTTAAGAGGTCCCAAGGTTCAACTCTTTTAAGTCATCTAGGGTGGATCATCCTCCATCTTCGAGTGTTTTCAGAGATGGATCAGCCTCCACTTCTTTGTTTTAGTGGAGTATTTCTTTGATAGTAATGCGGCGGGATGTTATTATGTCATACTTATTGACATACTCCTCTTTCGTTTGTTCTTCTTTTCTCGAGGATGCCCCCAAGTGAGTGAAAACTGAATTTGAGGTATTGCTTAAACGTTTGAACACATGGTATTTTTAATTACGAGAAAATTTGATTCCAGCAAGCGTGTTTAGTCAAACACAAATAGGCATGATTTGGCTAATGGTGGACTTATCCTATCAAAGGTGGATGTTGTGCATTCGTATGTGTCGGCTTCTTGCGACCGTAAGGATGCAGCTTTATGACATCACCAAGTTGTGTTGAATTTATGAAGTCACATCCAGATTTCTCCATTAGCTTGTAGGCGTTGGGATCAAATCTTTTTTTTTTTTAATTTATATATTCATCTTGCGAATCACTTGATGAGAAGACAAACCCTGCTAGTGGTGCATCCATTATTTGTGTCGAACTTGTGCTAGCTAGAGGAATTGTCATTTTTGTCACCCACTTTTGTTTGAAGACGCCGCTAGGCTTCTCCTTTTTTGTGACTCTGAGATCATACTCAGCAAAAAGACAGTCACTTTTTTTGGGGCGAGATTGGGGTATATATGTCAGAACAAGCGGATTACTCTTTGGCGTGAACTCTTGCTTGTCAATATGCGAAGCTAAATTTGAAATGGTGTTGCTGCTTGACCCGTTTGCTTTTCACTTCTATTTTTGAATTAGAAGTCGGTTTATTCAACGTAGGCTTGCTTCTCTTCTTTTTGTCTCCCTCTCCTGTTGAAAATATGAAAAATGGTAACAACTCGCTTGACATGCCATCTTCTTTGAAAAATCTAGCATCAATAGAGTATGAGTCAGTCTTTGTGAAGGGTTTGACACCCCATTTATCTTTCCTTCACCATCGCGATAATATTTCAGACATTGAAGGAAGGTTGAGGCGACTACTTCATTTTCATGTTTCTATGGACGACCAAGCAACAATTTAAGTGAAGTCTTCAATTTTATTACATGGAACAAATTATCTGAGAACAAGTCTCTTCTGGCGAGGTTGATATATATCATACCGATAGCATGTTCACCGTGTTGGTTAAATCCAAGGATCATAGTTTGACTGTCAGATAGTTCTTCAGTCGTAATTTCCAACTCATTCACTGTCGCCTTTGGCATGAGGTTTACGCCAGAACCTTGTCAATCAGGATTCTACCAACTCTTTGACCCCTCATGTAGCCTATGACATACAATGATCTGTTGTGTAGCTAAGATCCTAAGAGAAGATCTTCATCAAAGAATGTCAAAATCATGTGGCAAAAAGTGCATTTTGTTGGGCTCTGTGTCGACTCCTCAGTTTTCTCCGCGTTGTCACAGGGTTGGGTTTAAAAGTACATATGCTATTTGTTAACGCGTTTCCTTAGACAAATGCAAGATGTATTCCCATTGTTCACGCGTAGAATGATATCCTTAGATATCGAGAACCTCTACATCATTTTGAGGTTTTGGGGATGACTGCATTTCAATGACAACAATTTTCGTTTGATCAATATTACCACCTTCTTGCTGCCTTCACTAATTGCCGCCGATTTCATGTTGACAGCAACTTCATCAAAATAGTCCCTTGGAAAGAAGTCTCCTAAAGTGATGGGAGCTGGTGGAACTTGCTTCAATAGATCATCAGGCAATGCAGACGACTTTGGGACCTTCTTCTTGGCCTTTTTCTTTCCTTTAGGCTGTTGTGATCGTTTCTTGGTCACCGTATTCTTCTTTTGGTATATAAATTGTGATTGAGTATTGACTTGCTTTTTTAATTTTCTTTGAGTTACAAGAGTCCATCCTTCGTCTTTATACATCCATTCGATATCTTTCGTGATCCTACTACAAGTTTGGATTTTTTTGGAGGTTATGATGGCAAATATGCTTCTCTGACTCAGCTTCAATAAATGATTTTGGCATTCACACTTTTGCTGGTTTGAGGGTTCCAAATTGGGTTTGTTGCATGCATAATTCTTGTGGCTTGTGAAGCAAACCACTAAAGGTTGTCGCGGATGTGTGATTTTCCTCTAAAGCCTCGTTTGTGTCAAGTATGTTGCTTCCTTATTTGACTAAACTCATGATAAGCTCCTTAAGAGTGATACAGTCTTTAATATTATGGCTAACCAATCTATGATAGCGACAATATTTAGGATCATTCGTCTTGTTGATTTCACTTGGACGCTTTACTTCTGGTAAGTTGATGATGCATTTCTTCAACAAGTCATCGAGCATGCCTGATAGATCGAAGTTGGGAAACAGATACTTCTTGGCTTGCAACTTCTTTAAAGTAGGCCTATTACGTTTGGAATCATTCTCTCTAGCCTTGTTCTTCTTCTCGTGTTTGGGCTTAGCCGATATCTTCATAGACATTGTTGGTGTTGAGAATCATAGCTTTCATAGCATTACTCTGACAACCTTTTTGGTTTTCTTGAGTTCTTTTTTTTCTACACGCGTCTTTAAAGAGTCCACAAGCGTCATTTCATGTTCCTTGACGGTGCTTTTCATGTCATTAGCTCATGTAGCCGACTCTTGAAAAGTTCTTGGTTTGAGGTTAGGAATCACTTAACATATTTATGTTTGAGTTACTTCAAAAATCTACAAATGAGTTAGTGCAGTTTCTGAATGTATACATAATTTTGTGACTTTCTTGACGTATGTAAATGCGTAAAATAACTTTTTTAGTCCATATGTTCTCGGATCTAAGAAAAAATTGGAGGAATTATTTCATCTCTATCTTGATTATCTCCTTTTCTTCTCCCCCTAAAGTTGAAAATTTATTTCATCAAATCGACAATCATAATAATGAGCTCTAAATTAATTGGCTCTAGATATTAAACTAATGAATGGACTAATATGCCATTTCAACATTCATCATTTTTAGCATTTTTGGTGGTCTTACATAAGTTTATTTTATTTTGTAGGAGGAACATAGATGTGCAACGCCTATCATAAATTATCTCTCTTCTAGAGAAATGTAATAGTGGAGAATACATATTAAGAGTGGTTGGTAGAGGACATATAAACATCTTCTGCATGCCACAAAACATGTCCTCAAATCCGTGGAGGTTACCTCGACTTTATGAGCAAGAGCTTTCAAATGAATTTGTACTATTTACAAATTAGCTCGTTTGCGACTATATACTAGTTATTATGTACTCGCGCACCATACCAAAATAATAAACTATACTTTAAAATAGTTAACGGTAAATTCTCCACACAGTCAAGCAATTATATACTTTAGTGATGACATAAAGAAATTAATTCTTCAAGTTAGTGATTTAATATACTTTGATAGGGATAGTCATTTCGATCTCAGCTCATATTCATCATTTGCATTTATAACATTGAGAGTCATTTCATAAAAAAAATATCATCCACAATAGTTGATTTTTGTTCCATCTATTCCCTATATGACTAGTATTTCTTTACTGTCATCATTTTTATATGTTTTATCGTCTATGTAGATGGATTCTCTCATCCCATATCTATTTCGTTTAGAACAAATACCAATGCAGTATTAGTTACTTGATGAACTTGTCTTTTTCTTGAAGCCGCCTGATAATTTATAAATACAGCTGATAATTTATTTGCAACATCTTGCAAATGGATAATCTTTTAGAACCTTCAACTCAGATTGATTGGTACAGAGATAAAGATGAGATAGTGGCATTATATTCTAGGCAATTTCTCACATTCAAACTTTATTTTGTCTCCCCATGGGGTGGGGAATAATGTCTCATCAAACAAACTCTTCATATAAATCACTCATCTTAGCTTCGAAATATTTAATAATTAACAAGAAAGCAAATTTTATGTGAATATACAACTCATTTTAGGATCAATCTTGCTCTGTTTAAAGGAGGTATTGGCACATAAATGACGCATCCATTATCTTGTAAAGGAGAAATATTTTAAGTTTTAAAAGAGAATATTATTTATGATATGCAACTGGTCTTGTATCTCCTTAGGCAGTGTGATTAGTTATTTTTGAAACAGACTACACACGCGAGATTTTTTAATAAATAATAATTAATATTATTCTTCAAACACTGTCCATGTGAACTTTCAAAAAATTCTTCCCATTGTTTCTAAGGGCCTGTTCTTTTGAGCTGAACTGAAACAAAACTGAACCGACCTAAATTGAATTAAAAGTTGAAAATTTAAATATAATTCTTAAATTTCATTTATGTACAATATTCAAGGATGGAGACATGTGGCGTGGTGTATGTAAAGTGGTGTCACGATACAAGTCAAAAGAGATTTGTAAAACTAGGTTGACCTAGTGTCGAACCCAAGAGAATGATGTACTTAGTGAACTAAACTACTTTAAGCACAAAACAATTCTATCTAGTTAAAGGGGGTTTATAAAAAAGTTGGTTTGGTGACAGGTTTAATTGTAAACTAATTTCTAAAGAAGATGACTTGAGAATGACTTCTCCTATCATACTCATTATCTAAATGGAGATTTTTTTTAAAATAAGGTAGAATAATTTTCAAAATGGTTTGGTTAAGGTAGAACTAGTTATGCAAATATGATGTCAATCTCATTGGTCTGCTTTTTGAAAAACACGGACTAGGGTTTAGCCGCACGTGGTCAGATATAAGCTAACTTCATTGAGTACTCTCTAAACTAGTCTTTTGTCGATCGATAGCCGCACGTGGTGAGATATTGACTATCTCCTGACTAAATAATATTTAACCTCGTACATTATTTACTTTTGCCCTTTTCGGTACAAATACTAAACCAGGTTCATCAATTGAGATACTTCCCCGAGATTGTGTACTCGTGAGGTTTCTATTAGACATCTTAGGCAATACCTAACATGCATCACATAAGAGTAGGCTCAATATAACACATTCAACAAAAAATCATTCATGAAACATATGTAAAATCCCTTTATTCGATCATGAGTAGTCAATGGTATGTTAAACCCTTGTCATCAAGCGCAACTACTCACTCATGTCGAGGGAATAGTTATCCATAGTAGAACTACAGTAAAGAAAAAGTGAAGAGAAGAGGAATTCTTGATGAACAAAAGTATTTGTACCTCAATCGTAACTTTTCTATTACAAAAAGAATCTAACTAGGAACTAAGAACAAGTGTTTGGAAAGCTTTTTTCTCTATAAGATCTCTCTAGGAAAAATCTGATTTTTGAGAAATGATGAAGCTACTCTAATAGTGAGATTCAAAAGTAACTCCTTTTCTTCCTTTTAATTCTCCAAAAATAACACCCTTTTCATAATTTCAATCCATAAAAGCCTTCTTTGGCTTCATTCCTTTGGCTCTTTACTCCTTTAATCTTATCCAATCCATCAGATATTTTTGTGCAAACCAAAAATCAAATTTTAATCACGAACCAATTCGGTTTAATGGAATGCTTCTCGGTTTGGTGCAGTCGGGATGAATTTGTTCGACCGAAGGACGACCTCTTAACTTCGGAATCACTCTTTGACGTAAACATAGAAGTTTACTATTTTGAGTCCTCTTTCCAACATAATTTTTACCGTCTTGATCGGATGCTCCAATGTGGAACCTTTCGAAGATGAAAATGTCAAAACTGCCGATTTTGATCTAGGGCTCACTTGATTGAATGGGACTTTGGTTTGATTGAGTTGAGTGTTTCTGGGAGATTAGCTCGATTGAGTGGGATTTTGGCTTGATCGAGTGACCTTCTTTTGAGGAGTTGGATCGATCGAGTGACCTAAAGTCCAAATCAGCCCTTGTGATAAACATAAAAGTTGTTGACCTTTGAATTATCTTTCCAACGCACTTTGTTTTACCTCAATCGGATAATGTATGCGTCCTGTAGAAGCTTTCAAAAAACTGAAAGTCGAAAGGGCCAAAAATCATCACTTTTGCTCTTTTTATTCTCGTTTTTGCTATGTTGTTCTCCAAGCATCTACAATCCTCATAAAGCGTGTTTTATACTTGAAATGACAATGTGAGTGTAGAATACAATCAATTTTATATGATAAAAGTGAAAAATATAAACAAATAGGTGTGTAAATATTATACATTTACAACACCGATCATTAGGGACAAATTAGGTAATTTGTTCATTATGGCATAAATTATGTAATTATTTAGCTATTATGGACTAATTTTGTAATTTGTATTATTTTGTAAATTTGAGATTATGGCGGGACATCGTGGTGGGCACGCCTGTCGTGAGACATTGGAGACGCTCTCCAGTCTGGCGACGATCTGCTAGACGCACAGCCTGGCAAAGTCGAGACACCGCATGCCAGAATTCTGGGTCTCGAGTCTCTCTCGAGCTCACCCGAATAGCGTCCACGTAACATGGCGGGCCCGATGTCGTCACCTCGGCGGTTAGAGGTGCTCGAGCAGATCGTTCGGTACTAGGGATGGCAATGGGGCGAGTCGGGGCGGGTCGGCCGTAGTTTGTGACCTGCCCCGCGCGGGTCAGAAAAAACTGCCCTGTACGCGGGTCGGAAATTCATGTACCCAGACCCGCCCCGCCCCGCCGCCTTGTAGTACAATTTCAACCCGTTTCGCCCCGCCCGCCCCGCCATGTACCCGACCCGCCCCGTACCCGACCCGTGACCCGTGTAGCAAAAACACAAACCAATTCATATCTAAATAAACACTTCAAACACCAATTCAACATAGTACTCTAAACACTTCAACACCATTTCAAAATACATAATACTCAAAAAAAAAAACAGTTCAACACACATTCAAATACAACATCTGCAATTCATACATAATCCTCACTCCTCCACATAACTGTTTAAGGAAAAACAAGTGTTGGTTTGCAAGAACAAACATCCATCAAAGCTTCTTCTTGAACTTCTTAATCTACTTGATGGCTTTAGGAGCCTTCTTCTTGAAAGCGCTGGTTTGCAAAAAGAAAGATAATGCATCACCACATTGAATTTATATAACATTATTCAAAGAAAATACAACTCACACAGTAAAGGTTCAGTCCCAATCGATTCCAAAATTGAAGTGTCGCATAAAAAAGATGCATGTCATTCCATTCCACATAAAATAGCATCACCATCAATCAAATAAATTCTTAAAACCTAAAAGTTCCACTTAAAAATCTCAATAAGTAAATGGTACTAAAACAAAAAAATATACAGTTTAACATACCATCCACGCCAATATGACTACTCATCATTGGCTGCTTCAGTTTCACAATCAGAATCATACATCATGGTAGCATTCTCAGGAGCTACCACTCCCAATGTCGATTCTGCATTTACGAAAGATCAAAGATCAATATGCATAAATATTTCACATGAAAACATAAAATATTAGATATATATATTTAATAACCTTTTCTCCAAGAGGCAGTTATCCAATCTTGAGTACACATTAGAGCTTCCACGGTTTTTGGATGAAGACGGCTACGGTGAGCATTAATGAGTCGTCCACTTGTGGAAAAGGCGGACTCAGATGCAACGGTAGAGACAGGAATAACTAGGACATCCTTCGCAATCTTATACAAGATAGGATATTTGGATTGATTATTTTTCCACCATGACAAGATATCAAAATCTTTTATCCACGGTAACGTATCCTCCTCCAAATAAAGATCCAAGTCTGACCTAACCGCTTTTCTCTTTAAAGAAGCATACTTCAAAAATACTGGATTAGTAGATAGCCCAATCTCTGGCACTGACACGCCACAAGCAGCTTTTGGTGTACTACTCGTAGAACTCTCTCCTAACATTTGTTCTTGCAGCTCATATTGCTCGACCAATTTTCGAAATATATCCTTAATTTTATCGAACTCAAATTCAACACTGTCACCATAAATCTGGGAAAAATAAAATTCAACCAAGACCAGCTTGTACCTCAGATCTAAAATAGCAGCAATCCCCATAACTCCATGCAAGACTGAAAAATACTTCTCAAATTTAATCATCATTTCAGTCGCCAGACTCTCGATAACATTGATGCCACATTTCATCCATTCTTTCAAAGCAAACCGAACCTCGCATATTTTTGGAAAATATAGAGATTTTGTAGGGTACTTAGTGCCCGAAAATACCTCAGTGGTAGTATATAAGACATTCAGCCGTTCACAAATTTCCCTAGTCATGCTCCAATCAAGCTCAGATGACTCAGTTTTGTATTCAGGATCCCGTTGCTTCAAACGGAAGAAAACATCTTTATATTCAAGTGTTATTCGCAACATAAGATAAGTCGAGTTCCACCGAGTATCACAGTCTAAGGAGAGCTTCTTAACAATCGGAATTTGAAGTTGACGAGCCGTCTCTTCGAATTTTTCCCATCTCTTTGGTGTGTGTGTCCAATAAGCAGTGCTCTCTCTTATATTCTCGATTGCTGAACCAATAACTTCCAAGCCTTTCTTTACAACCAAATTCAAAATATGCGCCGCACAACGCATATGGATGAGGCTGCCATCCAACAACAATGAGTCCATAGGGAGCTTTCCAAGAATCATCCTCATCATGGAATCATTAGTTGAGCAATTATCCACTGTGATTGTGGATATCTTCCTATCAAGGTTCCAATCGAGTAATGATTGAACCAAAGCATCACATAAGACTTCACTTGTATGAGGGCAAAGGACATGAACAAAACTGCAATAAATAATTGTATGTTCATTTAGTTTGTATCAAAAATATAAAACAATGCAATAAATAATTGTATGTTCAATTAGTTTGTATCAAAAATATAAGACAATGTAATAAATATAGAGTACCTGAGAATTCGTTTTTGAATGTTCCAATTCTTGTCAATATAGTGTCCTGTCACGACCATATATCCTTTATTCTGAGAAGATGTCGTCC
>JAWWMW010066511.1:0-15228 GCA_035048345.1 Echeveria elegans | reverse complement strand
ATATTTCCCCAAGTGTTTAAGGTGATAAATACTTCTAACTTCAATTTGTTGAAAACTAGAACGATGATGAAGTTATAATGGCCCCAATGCACGAAATTCCTGGATCCGCCACTGCCCATCCTGCTCTCTCAAGCACGCTTAACTGAAAATTCCGAACTGAAAATATATTTAAACAACCAGAAACCGAAAAATGACCCAACTGAAAATTCCGAAGCAAAAAAAAATTAACGAAAATATTGTGACCTTAGTTTACGCAAGATTTGGGATTCACTAAAATTAACCTAAAGAAAAAAATTGACAATCCGACGACCGATTAGCACCACCGCGTCAACCAACCAATTCTCAATCACACACACTCTCTCTCTCTATATATCTCCAGCTGTGTTTGTGTTACTACTCTTCATCACTCTGCTCACAAGAAACAACAACAAACCCAATCTCACCATTTTTTTATACAAGCTTTTCCACTTTCTGGGGCTGGTCTATTCAATCCACATCTCTCGATTTGATTCAATCTGAGCTGTTTCTTGAAACTTGTATTGGATTTAGAGAAATGGGGTTTTGAAAATTTGGAAAAAAAGAGGTGAAATAATGGGATCTGAAGAAACGGGTTTGCTGTTACATCAATCTGGTGTTAGAGGGTTTCATCATTTCAGATCAAGGTGTTCGAGGTTTTTACTGTTTAAGAGATTGGATTATGTTCAATGGATTTGCACAGTTGCTGTGTTTCTGTTCTTTGTAGCTTTGTTTCAGATGTTTCTACCTGGGTCAGTTATTGAGGAGAATGGTTTGGATGGTGTTGGAGATGCGGATTTGGAGGTTGTTAGAGAGATTAGGGAGTTGGATTTTGGTGACAGTGTTAAGGAGTTTCATCATTGGAAGATTTTAGAGAAGTTTAAGGACGAGACTGATGCTGCAGCTGGAGTTGGGTCGAGTTTGAATGTGACTAAGAAGCGGTTTGGTTATAGGAAGCCTCAGCTAGCACTTGTTAGTATATGATTAAGTGCATTGGTTTTCATAGCTGTTGTTGTGGATTGTGATTAGTGTTGGGCTGTGCTGATGTGTGTGTTTTGTGTGTTGGGTTGTCAAGGTCTTTCCAGATCTGTTAGTGGACCCGCAGCAGATACTTATGGTGACTGTAGCAGCTTCATTGCAGGAGATAGGCTATTCAGTTCAGGTAGACTGGTTAATGTTGTTTTACACTTGAGCTATTCAGTTTAGTGCGCTGTTAATAATTTGACATGTGAATGATTCTTGCACTATTTATAGTTTAAATGGCCCAAATTAATTTTATTCACTTTGAAAAGCTCGTGGTTGTGTTGAAGTGTCACATCAGTGATTATGACGGATGCCTTCCTACAGTTGTTACTATATTTGAGGGATTTAGATTTCCATTCCATACAGAAAAAAAGCTCGGTTTTATTCCCATCTAATCAGCTGTTCTGAAACTTGTGGTGTTACTATGATGGAGAAATTGCCACTCGCCAGCTCACTTTACAGTTTACAGAGGTTTTGATAGGACTAAAATTTTTGTTTCCACAATTGTTTGACCTAAGTTTTAGGTTCAAGAGTTTCATATCAGTCTGGATGGTTGTCGAATGATCCTTGAAATGAGATGGTTTGTAATCCAAATAACATCTCTCGTTGCTCGTTACAACTTTTGTTCAGGTTTTCTCTCTCGAGGAGGGTCCTATGCGAGCTGTTTGGGGTAGAATCGGGGTGCCACTTAATATAATTCAGACTGGAGATAGCAACGAGATTGCTGTAGACTGGCTTAAGTAAGAATCCTAGATGCTTCTATGTTTTCAAGATTGTCAGTTGATGGTCAATCACTGAATTTTTATTTGCGTACTTTCTGTGATTTAATATGTTAACCTTCACTCCCTTATTTGTAAATTTATCAGCTATGATTGTATCCTTGTGAACTATCTAGAAGCCAGAGATCTCCTTTCCAGGTAAAGTTATGTTCCTATTACGTCTTCTTGTAGAGTATTTTGTAATGTTTTCGCCTTTTATTCTTGATAGACCAAAATGTGGAGCACATATTCATCATCTGTCGTGAATATGAATAATGGGTTATGACTTAAGTAGATACATTACATTTTGGTGCAGTTTTCTGAAGGAACCATTCAAGTCCGTCCCATTGGTATGGACAGTACATGAAGGTAGTTTGGCAACTCGTTTAAGACAATATAATTCGAGTGGCCAGGTGGAGCTTTTAAATGACTGGAAAAGATTTTTCGACCGAGCCAGTGTCATTGTCTACCCCAACTATTTTTTACCGGTAATAATTACAAAGCTCTCTTAAACTCTAGTTCATGGTAATCGATGTATGTGGTCGTTAACTGCTCTGGCTGATGCATTATATTTTACAACAATTACTTATATATGATTTGTTGAGGATATACGATTTCTTATGGGAACACCATTTGCTCCATGCAGATGATATATTCAATATTAGATAGTTCCAACTATTTCGTCATTCCTGGATCTCCATTCGAGATATGGCAAGCAAATAACATGATGAATCATCCTATTGAAAATCTCCGCAGCAGGATGGGTTATGGTGATAATGATTTTGTGATTGCCATTGTTGGAAGTCAGTTTTTATACCGGGGATTATGGCTCGAACATGCCCTTGTACTAAAGGCATTGCATTCAATCCTTGAGAGTTCATCAAACCGTATATCGAGCGACCATTTAAAAGTCACCTTTTTGGGCGGTAGTTCGAATAGTAATTACACTCTTGCTTTGAAGGTACCCATTTTTAAAATAAAATATTAGTATATACTGTGTAATATGCTATTTGCTAATCTGGTATTATAGTTCCCTAACTTTGTTCTTTATTTCAGATTATCGCTCTCAGTTTAGGCTACCCTAAAGGTGTAGTGAGCCACATCCCCAGCAATGCTGATGTTGACAGTGTTCTAGTTGTTTCTGATCTTGTGATTTATGGATCTTTTCTCGAAGTGCAAGCTTTTCCTGACATATTAGTTAAAGCAATGTCGTCAGGGAAACCCATTGTTGCACCAGATCTCCCCATTATTAGAAAACATGTATACTTCGTCCTTTCACGCCCTACTGAACCTGCTCCTCAAAGTCGTCTTTCTGCGCATCTACCTAGATACTGATGTATTAATAATTTTTTTTCTAGGTCAACAGCAAAGTTAATGGTTATCTTTTCCCAAAAGAGGACATTAAAGTCTTGTCACGGATTTTGCTTGAAGTGTGCTCGAACGGTAAACTTTCGGCTCAGGCAAGTCAGGTTGCGTTAGTAGGAAAGCAAACTGCCAGGAACCTAACAGTAAGTGGAGTTGTTGACGGATACGCCTCCTTGGTTGGCAATGTAGTGAAACTCCCATCCGAAGCAGCACTTCCGAAGGCTGTCGCTGATATCCCTCCAAGGCTAAAAGAAACATGGCAATGGAACCTATTTGAAGCATTTGACGAATCTGTATATGTAAATAGAACATCGAGAAGTTTAGAACTATTAGACAAGGTTGAACAGAATTACAATGTTTCTCGTGTACCTCCTCCTGAGGGTGACATATTTGTTTATAGTATTTGGGAGGGAGAAAGAAAGATTCAAATGGTAGCCCTAAAAAAGAAACGAGAAGATGACGAGGTAATGACTGGTGTTTGTTTGGTAATTTTAAAGTTGTTATATGGTACATTATTGGAGCCTTTGGTGATTTGAGGTGTACATTTTCTGAATTACTTTCAGTTGAAAGATAGAACAGACCAGATCCGAGGAACGTGGGAAGATGTATATCGAAATGCTAAAAAAGCTGATCGTCTTAGGAATGATTTGCATGAGAGGGAGGATGGGGAGCTTGAAAGAACAGGTCAACCATTATGCATCTATGAACCTTATGTCGGAGAAGGAGCCTGGCCCTTTTTACATCACAAATCACTCTATCGTGGCATTGGACTGGTATGCTGAATGTTGTTGGATTCGTGGTGTTATCACTGTTTCTCATACCTGTGAATTATGGCATATGCATTTCAGAAAGTTCGTTTGTGAAGCAGGCTTGAGTTTCTGCATTCAACATAAATTTACATGTTCGTTGGTTTATACCAGTCTACAAGAGGCCGGAGGCCAGGAGCAGATGACATAGATGCACCTTCTCGTCTTCCGCTTCTTGGAAACCCATATTATAGGCACACATTGGGAGAGTATGGAGCTTTCTTTGCCATTGCAAACCATGTTGACCGTATTCATAAGAATGCCTGGATTGGGTTCCAGTCCTGGAGAGCTACCGCAAGAAAGGTATGTTGATGGTCTGACTTTTGTGTCTATCACAAGCGAACTGTCTTGTTCAAGGTCTTTTGACTGTCTCTCGATTGTGATTTTCTGGCTAGATCTCGACTTCTAGGATACTATTAGCGGTTTTTACGGAGGTTTGTTTATTTTCGGCCTTTGAATCCCAATTTTATCTTCTTATACCGTTTCTTCTTTCACAGGCTAACCTATCTGATAGTGCTGAGAGGAGATTGATACACGCAATACATAATCGAAAACACGGGGATGCACTCTATTTTTGGGTTAACATGGATATGGAACCAAGGAACCCACAGCAAAGAGACTTCTGGTCCTTTTGTGACGCAGTGAATGCTGGAAATTGCAAGTATGGCCTGTGAAATTTATACAGCATTGGTAAATTATAGTTGTTGAAAACTTTCTTCAAATGTTTTTCTGTAGGGTTGCTTTCGCCGAAGCTATAGCGAAGGTTTACAACATCAAACATCACAATTTCAGCTCTTTGCCTCCCATGCCTTTAGATGGCGACACATGGTCTGTCATGCATAGCTGGGCGCTTCCAACCAAGTCATTCCTCGAGTTTGTTATGTTTTCAAGGTGCGTGAGTTCGTAGATGATGAAATTGACTTAAAAAAATCTGGAAATCTCATGCTGCTTCATGGTCTTCTGTTTTGTAGAATGTTCGTAGATGCATTAGATCAACAGATGTACCACGATCACTACAGGAATGGACAATGCTATCTGAGTTTATCTCGGGTATGTATAACTAGTCACATGACAATTTGTACACTTCTCAAATCTTATCGGTCAGTTTGAAAATTTATTTGAATCCTCAGGACAAGCACTGCTACTCCCGCGTACTAGAGCTTTTAATAAACGTATGGGCATATCACAGTGCAAGGCGGATGATATACGTAGACCCAGTCAGCGGGGCATTCCAAGAACAACATAGGTTACGAACACGCAGAGGTCAAATGTGGGTCAAGTGGTTCTCATTCACAACTCTAAAGAGCATGGACGAGGACTTAGCAGAAGAATACGACACCGAACACCCCTCAAGAAGGTGGCTGTGGCCGAAGACAGGAGAAGTCTTTTGGCAAGGTATTTATGAAAAAGAAAAGAATCAGCGATTACATGAAAAAGAAACAAGGAAGCAACAAAGCAAAGACAAAATCACAAGAATGCGGGAAAAACATCATCAGAAAGTTATTGGCAAGTATGTGAAGCCCCCGCCTGATATAAACTCAAACTCGACTTCAACCTTAAACTTGAACTCCTCTGCTACGATTACTACTACTAACACTTCAAACTTCAGGAGATAGCATCTGCTATCGTTCGTCGAGCTGTATAATCCATTTACTTACGTTGTACCAGTGTAGATCATTGATTTGTTCATTGCTGATTTCATATTAGGCAGTCAGCCTTGTAAGTGCCCGTATTGCACCACCAACCAGTGTATACAAACTCTGCCAGTATATCCACCATTGATTTGGAAAAGTGTACAAAGGAGTGATAGATGGTAATGTGAAGGTGGCTATAAAGAGATCAAACCCGGATTATGAACAATGAGTTAATGAATTCCAGACCGAAATCGAGCTTCTTTCGAAACTAAGGCATCGGCATTTGGTATCCCTGATCGGTTTTTTTTGCGAAGAGGATGGCGAAACGGCCTTATTTATGACTACATGGCACTTGGGTCATTTATAGAACATTTGTACAAGACGATATAACAAGAATCATTTGACACGGAAACAAAGGTTGGAAATTGTTATCGGAGCGGCTCGTGGTCTGACACACCGGATCAAAGTACACGATCATCACCACCGTGACGTGAAGACGACGAATATCTTACTAGATGAAAATTGGGTCTGATTTTGGACTTTCAAAGACCGGTCCGGAAATGAACCAAGCTCAAGCTCATGTCATGGTTTTCACGACATCTCAGCGATTCACGGCAGTAGTCTACTGTCAAGCCGCCTAGTCGACACGGCGAACAACTAGTCGTTACATGTACACATGGCGTTAAACACATGCATAATGTTATTAATATAGTTTAGAATATGAGTAATTTGAAAAATAAAACACTTCCCCTAGTTATTTATCCAACATTAAAAAAAATCAATCATATAAATATATATGTATATATTGATGAAAATTATTTTGGGCTTGTATGAAATTAATGCATGAATTAACATTATGGTTAAATACTTATAATTTAAAAATGTATACGGTCAAATTTACTGAAGTATAAGGGTGATCATCTTGTATTTAAATATACTTTGAATTTACTGAAGCCAATTGCAACACTCGCAATCACTCTCCTCTCTCATACGCTCCCTTCCCTAACTCCCTTTCTGGTCTTCATTTTCACTGCCCACCCGCTTCCTCCGGGGTGGAGGATGGTCTCTCCTCCTTGGAGGTGGCTCGTTCCTCTGTCCCTAGGAGATTTTCTCTTCAAGTAGCTTTTCCGTTCTTTCCTTTCGCTCCCTCCCTCCCTTCTCTATTCCGGCCCTCCTCCCGTGAAACTCAGATCTATTTCCTCCTTGGAGGACGACCTCTTTCTTTCAGATCTACGACTGCTATGGTCCTCTGCTCGCGTCGCTCGTGTGGCCTCCTGCTTGCGGCTCCGATTTCAGCATAGATCTGGACATCATGGATGGACGACGACCTCTAGTGTTTCCATCGGCACATCGAACGATGCAAACTCAGATCTATTTTGTTACGAGTTCGATCTACAACACTGATGGGTTTTGGCGACAGCTCCGTTGCGGCTGGGTCATGGCGGATGACATCGACGGCGTTTTCAACCACTTGGCTTGGAGAGCCGATTCTGCACGCAAGCTCCTTCGTGCGGTTGTCTTCTGGGACACTTGGGCTTGGCCGAGGGCGGTTTTGGTTGCAGGAGGTGGCTTAGTTTAATTTGGTTTTGATTAGCTTAGTTTTAGTTAATTATCTTAGTGGTCGGCTTTCTTAGTTGTAGGTATTCTCCCACGGTTTAGTGTGGGAGCTTTGCTATTCTCCCCACATTTGTGAGGGAGCTGGTCATTTCTTCCCACCTGTGTGTGGATGGTTGTTCTCTCTTCCCGATGGGCGGAAGTTGTTTAGTTCGTTGACTTCTAGAGGTAGTCTTGATTGATATTCATTAATATGTGAGCATTAGTGGTGCTGGTGGTGCCTTTGGCCTGAGCTCCGATCGCTTATTATGTACTTGATGTATGTCTCTTGTACTTTTATTGCCACTTATCAATCAATAAAGTTAATCAAAAAAAAAAATACTTTGAGGATCTCTTCCAAACTAAACCCTGAAACTAAACCCGACTGAGATCCATAAGTCCAGCCGCCGCCGCTCGTGTTTCTAACAAATTGTGGGATTTTAGTTCTGTCAGTGATTCGACAAGGGAAATCAAGCGACCATTTACTACACTTTTTCGACTTGAGACGACGTGAATACTATGGTTGGAATATGATGAATATATATTTAACCGACATATTGTGTGTCTAATTGGGTCAATAATTCCACACGAATTTAACCGTAAGGGAAAAGAACGACATAATTTTAATTAAATTATTCCCGAAATTACAACATTTAAAATCCGATAATTTCTTTACCTACATCCTCAGAAAACTAGTTCACTGTAAAGGTGGTTTATCTACATCCTCAGAAAACTCTCTTTACCTCTCCTCGAAACATTTTGCTGACGGTGCCTTTTCTCCGGGGTGGAGGAAGAACCTCTCTTCCACGGAAGGTAGTTTATCTTCCTCTACCCCTAGGAGTTTCTTTTGTTAGTTTTTTTTTTTGGTATTACACATGTATTTTCTCTAAGACTAGTTCTTATGAGAGCTTTATATTTTCTCTAATACTAGTTCTTATGAGAGCTTTATATTTTCCCTAAGACTAGTTCTTATGAGAGATTTGTATTTTCTCTAAGACTAGTTCTTATGAGAGCTTTAATTTTCCCTCTAGGATTCAATCTTATGAGGTTTTTTTTTAGTTGTTGTCGACTCCGACAACGCGGCGGTGGCTTTGTTTGAACCAACAGAGTTGAAAGTGTTTGGTCCATCGATATGCTGGTTGTTGTTGGCTTCGACGTCGCGGGCCTGGCAGTGTGTGGATCTTCGGTGTGCTGGTTGCTGTCGGCATCAATGATGCGGGGTTGACTGCGTTTGGACCGTCGAAGGTGTGGAGGTGCGTAGGGACTTCTTAACATGCCTTCTCTGGTGTTGACACGTGGTTGGCGCATGGACGGTTCTGGGCTGCTATGACCCTGCCGGTGCTGGGTTTGTCGCGGTGGCGCTGTGGGTTCACGCCTGAACTGGTTGGTGCTATCGTGAGGCCGTTGATTCTTCGCCGGATGTGCTTTCGGCTGTTGGGCTTCCGACTCTTGGGTTCTCCGCAACTGTTATTTTTGGGTCTGGCAAAGGTTGGGCGGCGCTTAATGATGACTGTTGGCATTCTTTATATTCTATTAATGGAATGTCGTTTGGGTTATTTTTGACATGCATGTATTTGCTGTCTTTTTTATTGGGTATTGGTGTCCATTGCGGCCTGTGCGAGAATAGGATTATATGTACTAGATGATATTATGTCTTGTACGATTCGTTGTACCCGTGTAACCCTCTTATCGGAAAAAAAATCCGATATTTTCCGAATGCCAAATGGAGGGTTCTGGTTCATGTTTAGGTATCAACTGAGATGTCATATGTTAAGCTTTGAAACTTTTGCGGGAAACAACACACTCTAAGGCTTCGTTTGGTTGCGGGAAAAAAGTGAGAAAAAGAAAATTTAAAGAAAAATGATTTTCTCATGAGAAAACTGTAAGAAAATTTTGATCTCAATTTGCCTATTTTTTGTATTTTTTTCCTTACAACCAAACACATAATTTCATTTTCACTTGAAATTTTCCTTTCCTTCTTTTTCCTCGCAACCAAACGGAGCATAAAAACCTACACGTATTTGCATATTTACAAAAGCTATCTTATAACACATTCCTGTGGCTGCAGGAGATTTAGAATAGAAGCTTTGTATGAGCATCAGAGTAAGACTTGCCAATTCGTAGTGCTGCTCTTCTTCGACCAGGATCTTATAACTTTTGAGGATTCCATGAAACAAAGTTCTCGCTTCCAGCCCCACGATAACGATTTAATTAACTCTTATTCTAGTTCCCGTCCGTTGTTTCCTTGGTGCCACATTTATTTCTCTTCAGGCCCAGGGCTGTTGGACATTTCAGCAGTATGCACCGATCGATAATGACTGATCATGTAGTTTCGCTGACCATCTGTAATAGTTTCATATTTGATTTTCTTCTCCAACAGACGCTAGAAAACAAACTGTGAAATATCATCGATCATCTTGCATCAACTGAGCTGAACTTATAAGTTATAACTAGTGATGGGCATCGGCAAAGACTTGTGATACGTGAAGACCTGTGTGCGTTTAACATGACTCATTAGATCTTCTGAAACTAAATGAACTACTAAAAGGAGAACAACGAAATCATGTAATGTCTGGTAAAAAACTCAGACAACTGTACCTCGTTAGTTTCTGAACCAAAAGCTATGAAGCCATCAGAGACCAACAAAGTTCTGAAAATAAACAAGGCTGTTAATATGACTATTCAATTTGGAACTGAATTTATTTTGACCAACGCAGAGACATATACCAACCTTCTGATTAGTGTGCCCTCTATAAGTCAAAGAACATGCGCTGGACGATATACCAGCTGGGCTAGTTTTCTTCAGATCCCGGAGTTTTAATGTGTTGTCCGTTGATGCAGAAACAATAGTGTCGGAGTCTAGAAACTTCACATGGCTGACAGTACGATCATGATCAGCTAATGTGCACCAAGGGATTCTTGTATGCCGAAGATCATAGCAGTGTAATTTATAATCAGCAGATCCAAAAGCTACTAAGTTAGGAGATGCGGGGGAGAATTGAACACAGCATATGTTTGCAGGATTTCGGATGGTAATAGTTGAGTTTCTCTCATTGATACTTCAAACCTTTACCAAGTAGTCATCACTTCCAGTAGCAAACTTCCTCGGATCCACATTTGAAAAATCAACAGACCATGCTCTTTTCTGATGTTCTGAATATTGACAAAATGCCTGACTTGTATTTGCATCCCACATCTGAAACAAAATACTGATTATAAATATTTTGTCATGATTCCAACAACACCAACTTAAAAAAGAGTCGAATAGATTACCTGAACCGTGCCATCGTAGTCAGTCGAAGCCAGATAGTTCTTGATGTAACTATTCCAGCAGACAGCTTAGCATTGATTTGTTCTACATTTCAGCGACAGGATAATGAATATCAGCTGGGTCATTCAGTAGAGCATCAAACCCGAAAATTTTAAGTTTCTTTGACACCCAAGCAGTAGCAATGAAGTCCTCGTCACGATCAAAGGATATTGAGCAAACAACATTAGCAGAATTGAGAAGGTCTCCACTCCTTAATGTTCCTCGCTCCTCAAACTTATTGTAAGTCGCAAACTTGCATAGTCCCTCAAAAAACACTCCCAGCTCATCATGCGGGTTTATCCTTCATGCATGATCCGTCATTCTCCGACGTTTTTTGCAACCAGCTGTCAGTACCTTTCAGAACATCTTTATCTGGGCGTTCATATCCAGGTTCAGTTTTCTGCATTTTTGATCTAATGGAGAAGTAAGCATCCTCAATCTGCTTGTTTTTCGCGAATAATCTGTTTTCTGACTCAGTAGATGGTTTTGAATGCAATCCGCGCACCGCATTCGTAAAGGCGGAAGAGCCTTTCTCAAGATGAATCAACGGCATTCTTTCAGCATTCCGTCTTTCAGCATCTTGTAGATCCATGCACAGGAATTCCAAATTTTGTTTCAACTTGGAGACTGGGCTCTCCTTTTGCTCTTTTAATGCCGTGAGAAAGTGAAGCATCAACTCTGATTCAGTGTCTTCAACTTCAATAGCTGGAAACAAGCCATCTTCCATTGCTAGGTCAGCTGCTTTGACTGCTACCAATTTTTGGTGTTGACATAGTACATCTGACTCTAAGATTTCCCTATATTATTATTCACCACAAGATCTTAGGAACTTTTTAAGGAATTCAGTGAGAGCCACTTTATCTTCATATTTTAGATGTTGGCTTTCAGTAGTCATTTTATCTGCGTATACAAGTTACAAAACATTTCAATGCAAAATGCTACAATACTGATTCTTAGGTTTACAACTACTGGATCCTAACAGTTTCCCTTGATACAACTATCTCTTCGACGATGCTTAATGAGCAGGAATTAATGAACTCCGAACTCTGAAAACGATTTTGATAAAATCTAAGTTTACTCCCAAGAGGAAAAGATAAAACTTTTCAGAAGCAGCACAGAGTTATTTATCAGCATTTGCAAGTGGCAAAAAATGGCAAAAGAAAAGGATGGGTCTATTCATACCTCACTAATGGACGTAATGAAGCATCAGGATGAAGAAGCCAAAGACAGAATCCTACTTCTTTGGGGTACTCAGAAAGAAGTGCTGGTGGAAGGACCCGGTTCCGCAAATTCATCATCGCACCCGATAGCAGCTCAGGTGTTCTTGAACAGCAGAGTAACTGCAAAAAAGAAGACGGTGGAAGTTATTAAGGATAAATATGTTCGCTGCATTCGCATGATATAGCTCAACAATGCAATCAAATAAAGCATTCAAAATGACATAAATCATAAAGTATGAATCTTATATGCAGATTCACTCACCTCAAAAAAAAAGAACCCCCAGGGCATAGGTATTGGCTGAAAATGTGCAACCAATTCCATTTAGCTCTTCAGGACTGGAATACCACTGCTCCTCCATGGAAGAGCTTACATAGCTCAACACTTTAGCTGGATTGATATTTCCTTGGTCGCCAGAAAATTTATGGTTAATGATTTTTCCAAATTGACACACATCTGCAACTGGTTCACCTTCAAAATAGTTTCTAAAGTCACATCTTGATTGGGATGAGCTAGACTCCAAGTTGACCTTATGTTGCTTGGAACTTGAGTACTGGCAAGTTAGAAGGTCGTATGTAAATAGTCTTTTCTTGGACAGACTGTTATTCACTGGGGTGTCAATTGTTTGCAACAGTGGCCCTATATATTTCACCGTGTTTGGAAATTCTAGTTTGAAATACGATGGTCTTAACTTGCCCAGGATAAATCCTTGACTGTGAGCCGCATCCACCAACTCCAATATCTTTCGATATATATCAAGACTCTCAATCTTGTTAAGCTTGTACCGGCACGATCGAAGCCATTTTCTCAAGATGACATGTTTGTTGAAAATCTGAGGAGCTGAGCCCTCACTGTTAAGCGGCGAACATTCATCTATGATCCTTGGTTTACTATGTTTCGCTGTTTCAGATGTCAATCCTACATCCTCGCATTCCATACCAGGGGCAGCTAATCTGGTCTGCACGTTTTGCTCGCTACTGATTACACCCTTTTCCTTACTGACTTTCGAAGCAAAAAATTGTGCCAAATGAGGTGAGACCAGTGCCTTTCGCCTCAAAGCCTCCTGAGGCGTTGAGCTTTTAGACATGATCTTGTTGTAACCGTTCATCAGTTGAGCAGATACCTCGTCTGGATCTCTACTGCATCGGTTACCAGATGTGATGTTCATAATCTGATTATCAGATGACATTCTCTTCAATCCTTTCCTAGCATTTAACACAATACGTCCTAGCTCGCTCGATACTGTCTTGGAAAGCAACGTCGAACTACCTGTAAGCTTATAAAGATGCTGCCAATGACTTCTCTTCCCATTAAGTCTTTCATCTTTCAATCCAAACTCCACTCTCCCAACCCCATCCGCACTCGCAAAACCACAATTATTAACCGTCAACTCCTCAACCACAGAACACACATCATTTCCAAAATAGTCCGGAGGCCCATTCCTATGATCAGATCCACTCCCATCCAAACTCGAATTCCCTAATCTTACTCACATAATCCACATTAGGCGTACACATCTGCCAGTCTGCTCCATATCCCCTGCCTGAATCCATCCTAAACGAAATCAATGGCACCAAGGGGTAGGTGTGAAACCCTATGATCCTCTTAAAAAAAACGAAACCAACTCATAATAACCATAACCCCTCTTTCCACCAAACTCACCATCATCATCCCCTTCCTCCCCTTCTAACTGCTTCCATACCCCAACACAATCACTCGCACTCACAAATCACCCAACTCAAACCATATCCTACAAACTACACCCTAAATCCCATCAACATTCACAATTTTCGCTTCAATAACGACCAACACATCGCGCCTATAGACGCATCCAAACACCAACACACTAAGTACGCAATCAAGCAATTCCACCCGGCGGGCACTATAACTGAAACGTACTCCAGAGATGCATTCAGACATTCAAAACATGAATCAATTGATCAAAGATATATTGAGCTTGACCGCTGCTAGTTTATGCAACGAAATGAAACGCCAAACACATCAAACTCAAAAAAAAAAAATTAACGAAAAATGTTAAAATTTGACTCATTTTATCTATTTTTTTATATATATTTTTATAACTAAATACATATTTTATTTTTACTCAATTTTTTTAATTAAATCTATTCTTATAAAAAAATAGTAAAAGAATGTAAAATCGAACATAAATTGATAAAATTACTCTTCATTAAACAAAAAATGATTAAACTGCACATTATTCATTAACCTTTCTAAGTTCATACTTAAAGTCTCAAACTTCAAATACTCATAGAGGCACAAAACGACAAAATAGTGAGGGGTGAAGCTTCCTCATTTTGTCATTCCCTCTTTACATAATTAAATTACATGTCATTCAACACTTAATTGACCATATTTTGACCTTATTTGACCATATTTGATCGTATTTGTTCGTATTTGACTGTAGTTGATCAAATAAAAATTATCTAAAATAATATCAAAAAAATAAAAAATAAACATTAAAAATAAATAAGTAATCAATTAAAAAATTAAGCAAAAATTGTATAAAATAAAACTTAAAATTTTTAAAAAATAAATATTAAAATAAAAAATTATGCGGGAAACATTTAACATTTAGGGAGAATCGGATGAAAGTATGAAAAAAAAAATTCATCGGGACGACGAGAGCGTAGCTAGTATATATATATTAATCCGGAGTCGTTGTAATGTGAATGTCAATCAGTAATACTGTATAACGTAAAGGCGGGTTAGGTGACTATTGATAGTCTTTCCGCAAATATGTGTAAGTTGTCAGTTTGTTGAAAAAAAGTACCGAACAAGTCGTAATTTTATGTATAATGTAAAAGCCAACGGTAATGTAAAAGTCAAGAGTCTTGTTGATCAATTTTTAATATAAATTGGAAGTGCAGTCATAGTATGCCAGACATGTTTAGCAGGAATCGTTTTATCAAACATGTACTGTCGGATTCCTGACCGATCTAACAATATTTACGGTTCATGTGTTTCAGTTTCAGGATCTAGCAGTGGCGGATACAGAATCATTTTCGAACGGCGTCAAAATCTAGAGTCAAATTAACTAATGGATCAAATTAAAAAAAATTAGTGGGGTCAAACAATAGTAAACATAACAATGAATATACTAATTATATTATAATTATGTACATTAATTTAAATGTCACTTTGAGTTATAAAAAATACATCATTAATTTAAATTGAATGGGATCACTTGACCCCCACCCCATATAAGCTACATCCGTCCCTGGGATCTAGTGCCAACTGCTCAAGTTTATTAATGTGTTTTTTACATAGTCAATATTGATAAAGTTTATTGGAGCAAAACCAATATGTCATCTCTAAATTATAAATAACTATTATTATATTTTTTTTTAGTTAACCATCTTATCAATTGGGTTTGAGTTGCTCTTAGCATATGTAAAATTTACAAATCTCAATCACAGTTAGTTTAATCTAATTGCAATATGACAAAAGTGATGATATTAATTAAAAGGGTTTATTAGCAAAAATCA
>JAWWMW010066503.1:0-15230 GCA_035048345.1 Echeveria elegans | reverse complement strand
GACATGAATAACTTACACTTGGAGGCCTGTAAAACCTGGCCAGAGTTAAGGCAGAAATCATCAAGAACCTTAAGCATTTTAGAGAAAGATGTCTTCCCACCATTAGAGAAGATCAAAATATCATCAGCATAGAGAATGTGATTAATTTCCAAAGCACGGAAAGAAGACCAGTAAGGCATAACACCACCACCGACCAATACACTATACAAAACAAGCACAAAGAGTAGGTGCAAAAAAATATATCTAGACACACAACTTTATGCCTTGGAGCGCAAGACGCCTTGAAAGAATAGAAAGAAACATTTTTCAAGAAAAAAATGTTTGACATGACACTCTAAGAGTGTACTATTATATCGCAAGGCGTGCAACAATGCACAACAAGCAAAACACTCGTTTGCGCCCATGTCCATTTATGGAAAGGTGGTAAGACTCAAAAGTAGAAACTTGGGCAACACTAAGTTATAGGAGTCAAATAGGTAAGTGGGGTTCTCATTCATAGGCTAAAAGGAAGAATAGATCAACACATTTTGTAGACATCTTGAGTATCAAGTGTCTCCCACATACAGAGGGAGTCCAAAGAGAAGGCGTCGTTAAGAGACGTTTGATGGCCTATTCGGAAAGTCGACACGCTTGAGATTTTCTTGAGGCAAACTGAAGCGGAGCTGGCGCATCAAAGTGGTTGAAGAGATCAACACTTTTGGTTAGTGGTGACTTCAAAGTAGTGATGTGATCTTACTCGTGAAGATATTTGAGAGGGAGTCTCAAGCCATCCATATCACGTGGGGAGCTCATGGCTGCTTAGCATTGAGAGGGATTACCAGACCACCCAAACAAATCGAGGCGTAAGGGGATCACGTGGTCTAGTTGGAACCTGGAAGGGATTCTTAGATTTGAGGGGAGCTAAGATAACATTGAAGTGTAGTCTAGTTGTAGAGGGATTCTGTAGAGTTTGGTATATTTACATCTTTGTAGTGAAGTGTTGTTCATTAAGGTTCCGAGAGGAGGAAACTCTTCGTACTAAGCCTTAAAGAAGGCAAACCACTTTCCTAAATCCTGATGTATTGATCAAGTGTAAAATAATTCACAAATATTTAGAACACTTCCATTATTCAACAAGGAAAATAGTTTAGACATAAAGAATATAATTCAGAGCATAAGGATTTAGGTTTCGTTTTTATGGGTAGGCGAGAATAGGGTCGGATGGGACAGTGAAGGAGAGTCAGGGAATTGAGAGAAATACTTCTGATTTCTTTCAGTACTTAATATATGATCCCAACATGATCTTGGACTCCTCCAACTCGGCCGTTCTTAGATAGCGCGCCCTTTGTTTGGCTCTTTGATTACTATTACAATGAGGGTCTCTCATTAGAACCGAGAGCTTAGGTTGCTTCATGTAACATAATGTTTTATAGGTGGTTTGCGACAAATCTTTTAGTTCAAAGACAGTTTGCAATAGCTAAACCCTATCGTTTACGTCCAAGTTTCAACCCATCAACATAAAATCACAGTTCCATAGCTACTGCAATTGCAAATCAGATTCCCAGACTCGTTATTCCTAACAAAAAATGGCCATCTGCTAGTTCTCCAAAACACATCAATAACCACAAAAGTTGGTTTTATTTTATCCCCTGCACTATTAATGTACTATAACAACTGTACGAAACACCTGGCTTTAGGATCCCCTCTCTCCAAATATGAGTACTTAATTCTATGATTCTTCCTAGGCACTCTCCCGCAGCGACATACGAAACTGTATGTTAACATACTACTAAAATAACTTCACCAACGTTGTGCACACTTTCCTCTTTCATGCTGCACGCTAATCATTTTTTCTTTCTTTCTCGAGGTGTGTTAGCAGCAGATGAAATTGACAAAATTCTGATCTATATAAGTCACATTGTTCCATTAGTCTCTGCAGAAAATGCACACGTATGAGTGAGACATCTAAAACACCATGCCTCAAAAAAACACACATTTTAGGAATTACTTAGATCATTTCTTACGCCATAAGTCTGTGATGCTGATTCCAGGATCTGAGTTAAACCAGTAATCATTATCGCTCTGCAAGTGGTCATAAAATGAATCTACACATTTTCTATTAATATCTGAATGCATTTCATTACACATTTTCTATTAATATCTGAATGCATATCATTTTTCGCATTTCAAAACAGCAACGGATGTCCATACCTGAGACTCTAATGGCAAAATTTTTGTGATAGCTGGTAACCCAGAGTTTGATGATTCGCTCCTATTCTCAGTTTTTTTGCGACAAGGATCCCCATCGGATGCATCCATCGGCTGTGCAGCTTTAACACTTGCACAGTTGGAAAGACTGGTGACCTTGGTACTGGAGCCAAAAAAAAGATTCATGGCAAGGTAAAAAAAGAGAAGTGTGACAGTACAAAATGATGGAAAAAGCCATGTAGCCTGTAGCCTCATACTTGAAGTCAGAAAGCAATATATTGGTAAGTCACAAACACAATGCTATTGCCAATATTCCATACAATTCCACACAATGATATGTCATATGTTCATCTGATTGGTCAACACAAACTTTGGATGCCATGAAGCAAAAGGAGAAAAGGTTAAATTACCTCAACAAATACAAGTCAATAGGACCTCTTGTACTTCGAATTATCATTCTGTACTGCCGTTGTTCACCATTAAAATCCTGCTAAGCAGAATAAACATAAAATAAGAAATTAGTCTATTGTTTACATAAGTGAATTATTTCATGCTTCCAATGGCTACCCACCACATCTGGGTCAGGCACTTCAACCATGCTTGCAGGTGGAGTTTTCACAACTACCAGTGTCTGATTCTGCAGAACAGAATTGGAAGCCACATCAAACAATCTGCGATCCTAGAAGCAAATAAACTTGGGAGCTTCGGATTGCATAAAATCAAACTACACTAGTCTCGTTGTTTATTTATATAGGATGGGTACATAAATTTAACCTCGAAACACGGGAGACTCGTGATATCACTCTCTGTAACAAAGAGATACCTGGAGGAGAGAAAAAAGAGGAACTAAGAAGGGTGATATTTTTTGAATATGTAACAGAAAATCAGCCTTATCGTGTCTTGCAAAACAAGTAAGAAAAGTCATACTTGTAATAATCTTCATCTTCATCAATAGCCCTTAAGAGCTCTTGCTTTTCTCTGACCAGAGAAAATAGATAATTCAGTTTCACAAACAATAAGATACAGCTTACTCCTAATAGTTTTGGTTTTGCTTACCTAATGCGAGCATCAAGACTGGATTCCATGGCATACAACTGTTTCATTTCAGCCTAGTATGTACAGCTACAGTCAGTGCTAAAACAGATGCAAAAAAAAACTCAAGATCCATCTCGTTAGCAAGATATAGATACACTACTCAGACAAATGCAATACTAAAAAACTTATTTGGTGACAGTAAATTTTGGATGGTATGGACATAATATATTCAACATCTTCATGTATGGATTTTTATGATTATACTCACCGTACAGAAGAGAGTACAGTAACACAGTTGTTCATATACAGCACATAAGGGTGAATAAAAAAAATGAAAACACAGAAGGTTCCAGTTACACGCGTCTATAGATCAGGTAAATTGTTGTGAGCATAATAACCACTGAACATAAGAAAGGCAGTTAACTAGCCTTTAGGTCTGTCTAGCTAGTGCCATTAGGGACGCAATGATTTATCCATAAGGACAGAGACTGCTGAAAACTTACAAGTATGAATCTGGAGCTTTGTTCAAATTCAACTTCTACCTAGGCTCAAAATTACATCTCACGAGTGACAATCAGAATGAAATGATAGAGAATTTAATATAATTCATTGATGATGTTTGTTTCATCACATGTCAAATGTTGTTAATTACAAGCATTCAAGCCAAGGTAAGTACTTCATCGCCTCAAGAGTGCGGATTATGGCAATACCTTTAATACAGTTAATTCATCATCTAAATCCATATCTCCCATCATGTTTGAACCCCTGCCAATGTGCTTCAGTCAGAATATAAAAACGTAATCCATTAGTTAGAGACTAGGAAAAACATCGAAGCCATACTTCCAGCGAACATGGTTTTTTGAAGTCTTCTCAATCAGCCCTATTCCTTCAAGAACATTTGTTATATCATATATCCTTCTTTTCTGAACCTGTTGGAATTAATCATGTATTGAAAATGGAGTTAATATCACGGAATGAAACAATAGTTAACTAATTCACAAAACAGTTCTGTCCATTGAATATGTTTAAGGTAGTTTACCATGCTTGCGCAAATGACCAAATGATTATTGCTTTACTTGCTGTATAAACTTTCAGGCATCATGGGAGACTTAGAACTTACTTGTAACACGTTAGCACTAAAGTTCAAGTCAAGAGGCCTATCCTTGGTCCCTTGGATCAAATTAATAAACTTCTTCGTCAACAAGCCTGTAACACAGTTCAAAAACAAGACAAACATAGAATTTGCAGGACAATGAAGCATTAATAGCATAAGAGCAGTTACAGGCTTATGGGTAATAAATTTGGTTTATAGTACCATATAAGAAGGGTAAACTAAATGCTTACCTAACGAACTATCGTACCGGCAACTGACAGCCGAATTTAGATAATCTGCCAGTGATCCAGAAAAGGATTGGTGAGCATGTAAATAACAACTCCCCTTCAGAAGTATATAAAGAAATAAAGGTGTACCATTTTCTGCCTTAATGTTGTTTTTTATTTGCTTTGAAGATTTTAGTTTGCTGGAATCCTTGATGGGTGAAGCCAGGTTTGATTTAACAGAATGGCCATTAGCAGGTGATCCACGGTCGTAAAATCCTCCATATCCAGTACTATGTGACTCGCGACCTGTCTGTTTCCACTAATTTAAAAACTAGATACAATTCGTCAAATTAATTACTTTTGTTATCTGGATTTAAAAGAAACTATCAATCACGAAGAACTTAGGACCAAACAGTTATTATAATAGAAAAATAAGAATACAGAAAGTGCCCATAGGCCAAGGACTCTAGAATTGCAGTCTTTTCCGAATAAGAGTTACTGTAATAAATATGAACAACAAAATAAATTGCAAGGTTACTGTGGTTTCAATAATTTAAAGAGTTGATGTAAGCAAGCGATGAGATGAGCATGAGATGTTGCTAACACAGACGATCCATGTGAATCGATAAAGTCATGCTTTCCCCAATCATAATATAACCCAATACATATATTGACTTCAGACAACATGAAAAGCTGTCTCCAGGCTAAATCAAAATGAGAAATACAAACAGAAGCAGGAACTGATCACCAATTTAATGAATAAAATAAATAAATCAAACTAATTGGGAGAAGAGAAGAGAAGAAAGAAATACCAAAAAGCTGTGAGCGCCGGAGACGGTAGTGGAAGTAGGAGCGGGAGAATAAGTAGGGTGCGTTAACTTAGAAGGATTGAGATTGGGGTTTAGGGTATTGGAGTGAATGGGATTGGCGGATTTGGGGGCGTCGGAGGAAGGAGGAGGGAACTGGGTGTGGTTATTGAGGCGGGGAGGAAGCAAGAGGTGACGTTCGAGGGGAATCGAGGAGGACGACGACATGATGTGGTGGGAAGAGAGGAAAGAGAGAGAGGGGGGGAAGGAATTTAGGGTTTGAAGAGTTGGAGGGAAAAGGGTTTGATGAGACAGAGAGTTTTTTTTTTTTTTTTTAAAGAGGGCCGAAACGAAGCACTCGGGGGACAGCGGCAGGCAGCGAGGAAGGGAATTCAGATACTGTGCTGAGTTGCCACTAGTAGCATCGGAAATTTTATCCAATTTTTGGCATCTTTCAGTTCAAAATCTGAATTTGATGTAAACTAGAGAATTGTAGCTCTTTGAATCAGTTTTCCAATGATATATCAAAAGTTTCCAACGGACAAGTAATGTGTTCTCAACAAGCCCCCTAAGTAGCAATGGTCTAATCTGTTCTGATCGATTCTGTTTTAAACTGAACCGCATCTTATATTTCGTTCTCGGCGCGGTATCGGATCAGAATCCGATTTTGCCTTGCCACCTCATCACTTCACTATGACGTCTCATTTATGTGTTTTGTTTTCTCCTTGACTTGTGCAACCTCGTATTTTCTCATGTTTCCAATTTATGCAGGATATTCTTACTTAATTTAATTTCTTTAAAAGGCTTTTTCTTTGATTTCTAATTTATTTAAAAGGTTGGTTGCATAAAAATAAAATTATAAATATTTTTTGTGAAGAAAACCAATATCATAAAAATATATTATATAATAGAATAGAATCATGACCGCAGGGACGAAGGCTCAAATATGAATTGCCAATTTTATCCTTGACTCTACAAATAATTATCAATCTACTATTAATATAAGTCAAGGCACAAAAAGCTTTTTATCCCACATCGCTCACACTACTATACGAACTTCAAAAATCTACTCTATATAAACTACCCATATATTCGACTCTTTCACGCAGCCATCCAATCCTTGCATAGCGACTTTCGATTTTGCCCCTGCCTTTAAGTTTTTAAGTTTAAATTTACACAGACCACACGGACTCGGTCCGACCCATTAAAAAGTAAAAATTAAAAAGTGGAGCGGAAAATGTGGAAAGTTTGAGGGGAATCGAATGGAGACATGGGAAAAAATTAAATTTCTAAGAGATTTTGAAAGCGAGGCAAGAATGGCCTTTTCTAGAAATCATCATCGAGTTAAGGTTTTCCAAGTTGGAGGCATCGAAATCGAAGGCACATGATTCAGAAGAGATTTATAAAGTGAGACAACAAGCTTCTGTTCCCCCGCATTGTCATTGGAACGAAGGATGGACTGCTAGTTTAGTTAATAAAAAATCGGTATTTGTCGTTATCGTACAAGCACGGGTCAGGCTCGTTTGTTCGTCTCCCCTTACACTAAAATTATAACCTAAATTAAAAACAGTCTAATTACAGAAATAATATTTCATTTTACAAAACCACTATTATAAAACAGTTCATTTTACAAAAAAAAACGCTATTTTAACTAACATTATTAAATGGTTTTCAGCAATTGACGTCGAAAATTGGTACAAGTAACGGAAAATACTATTTTTAGTTAACGAAAAGTTTATAAAACTGATGTTTTGCAAATATTGGTTATACCATTAATTATAAAGGCTCATTTGGTATGACATTCAGAATCGAAATTGAATCATGAAGCATTCATTTGGTAAAGTGTTTCCTTTAGTGGCGTATTCAATTATTTTTTGAATAAATTACTCTTAAATATATACACATTTTTAATGGTATTTAGATTATTGAATTAAGCAAAAACTTACTTTAACAAAAACTGAAATTAATTTTTTTGGTAAAGTTTTTTTTGGGATTTGTCATTCCAATAAATGATAGAAAAGACAACTTTTTTGCTAACCAAACATATTTTGAAATCAATGATTCTTCATATCTATTCTATTTTGGAATCGTACCAAAAAAGGCGGATTCAATATAAATTTATGTTCGGGGCACCATACAAATAGAAGTTAATTTTTGGGACCCATTCATATAAATCGTAATTAGTCAGGAGCTAAACATTTTCAAAAAAAACCCCTATAACTCTCCATTTTTGTCATGAGCAACCTGCCATGAAAATACACCCATAAAATATGGATTTTGTAACGAACACGTGTGATTTGCTCACATCTTCAACCAATCGATGTCTTCTTTTAATTTTACATGAATGTTTATGACAATCGTTCTTTAGACAAATGTTTCCGTGGAGTTAATTCTACAAAAAAAATGTTGTTGTAGTTATGTATGGTAATGGATGTATGCATGCGAATTAGATGAAACTCTAAAAGACATCCATAAATAAAATGAAGGGCTAACTTCTAGTAAAACTTTAGTATCTTACAAAATCGAAAGGCTAGTGTGGATACTTGATTCTGATCAATTATCAATTTAATCAAACAAAGTAGTATATATGAGGATCAAGTGGGAGAAGGCATGTAATGATTTATTCAATCTCCACTTGAAGTCTCTATGACAAGACGGGTGTAAGGTTTCAAGAAATTACCTTATGAGACATATTGTGTGGCTAACACTTCAAACACACAATAAGTGATCTTGAGAAGACAAGTGAAAACATCTACTTGTCACATCTTGAAGATCTTATCTAGTTCAATCAAGAATGTGATAGTTTGATTAATGTGACCTCGTGAATTGTGACATAAGAGAGCAAAGAATAGAAGCCTATCGGGTGCCTTACTCAAATGACACAACAAAAAATATATGTAAGAAGATTTTGTCCCCTTGTGAAGATTCGCCAAGGATATTTTCTTGAGGTTCATGTAAAGAGAAGATATTTTGAAGAGGGTCGAGACAAGATGAAGACTGGCTATGTGTCTATAAAAAAAGAAGGGAGACGAGGGAAATCAAGAGACAACGTATCATCGTTGCCTCACCCGCATAGTTATAGTGATGTAAATGCATTGTCGCTTATTATCAAAGATCATATCTTTGCGAAGTGTCTACGGTACTGCAATCAAGTTGTAACGTTGCATGGCAAACAACTTTCTAACCACGGTATATCAGTTTGCTCCAGATCTTGCTAAAGACAAATTAGAAATATAAGAGTGACTGTATTGATCTAGTTGTTAGGGTGACTAGAAAAACATAGTTGGCGGTGCTAGCTTCAGAATGTTGTGAAGGTGTTACACTGGTCTGAAGGTAAGTGAGGCACAAGTAACTGGACAACTTGGCTGCTGGTATAAATACGTGGTGATCACGTGTTTTAGAACGGGTTGAGTCACTGGCGGCTTGGATCTGGTACCAGTAACTAAGCAGAATACGTCACTAGCTAGCTAATTGTGTGGGCAGCTTAGAGAGTAGTTTTGTGTACTCCATTATTTATAAAGAAGGGTTCACCACTTGGGGTTCACCACTTGGGGTTCACTTGAGAACCTCCTCAAACTAAGCCTTGAAGAAGCCGACCCGAGTTGCTACATCTTATGTCGTTTACATTTCAATTTTTCATTACTCATCTTCCAACATCATCTAACAAACTGACGAGCCAAACCAAATCAAGATAGAAGTAACATTGACAGTGGAACCATGAATAAGGAGATTGAGTTCAAGGATTCGTAGGAAGATCATGAGGTGAGAAAGTAGTGTT
Source organism: Echeveria elegans (assembly GCA_035048345.1). Taxonomy (NCBI): domain Eukaryota; kingdom Viridiplantae; phylum Streptophyta; class Magnoliopsida; order Saxifragales; family Crassulaceae; genus Echeveria; species Echeveria elegans. The sequence continues at coordinate 6,104 of JAWWMW010066503.1, read as the reverse complement.
TGAAGCGATTTCAGAGAAGGAGGACTTTATGAAGAAAGTGTAGTTGTGTTGATGGACTGTCTGGAGCAAGTCCTGAAAGAAGAAAAAATGTTCTGACACTTGAGATATCTAAGGGAGATATTATCAAGAGAACCTATGTATCAAGCAATTTTGATAAGTTAATTTCAATTGGTATCAGAGTCGGATACTCAACACACAGTGTTTGAAAGTATCAGAGTACAACCTGCTTGAGTGTGATGGAAATAGTGGATTAGTGTTTAGATGACCTTCAAGTCAATTGATAGTGATGCCGAGATATTACTAATAAGAAGCTGGTTGCCTCCGCAAACCATGAACAAAAGGGAACTTCTTGAAGAGATGAGAGAAAGATGGCGGGAGGAAAGCGAAAGACATGATGCTGAATTGAACAATCACTGCATCAATATGGCAATTTAGCGTCCAAAAATTTACGTCCAACGGAAGGTGGACGCAAATGTCAATATGAACGCTAATTTGCGTGCTAAATTTGGTAAAAAAATATTAGCGTCCATGCGTACGCAACACGCAATTGCAACGCTAAATTTGTTGCAAAATATTAGAGAAAAACATTAGCGTCCACGTGGACGCTAATAGTTATATTTTTAAATATTTTTTTAAAAATAGAAATAAATCAGAGTCGCTAATATTGATATTTTGAAATATTTTTTTAAAAATTAGACTTAAATTAGCATCCACGTGGACGCTAATATTAATATTTTGAAATATTTTTTAAAAAATTAGAATTAAATTAGCATCCATGGTGACACTAATATTTATATTTTTAAATATTTTTAAAAATCAGAATTAAAATAACGTCCACGTGGACACTAATTTTCAACTTGATTTTTGAATTATTAAATTAGCGTCTACGTGGACGCTAATTTTCAACTTCGTTCCTCTCTTTTTTCTTGAGGACGATTTCCGCAAGCTGTGCCACAGTATCCTCTAACGTCTTCTTCAATTGATCTCGTTGTTGCGGCTCCATACGCCTGTGGGGTGGGTTGTAGGGTTGATGTTGTTGCTGCTACCCTCAAATGTCCTTGGGTTGCTTCTGGAAGTTACAATCATTCCTCCAACTGAATCCATTCTTGGTCAAGCCGAATCTAGCTGGTCCTTGACAAGGTGGTATCTGGTTGTTTTCCCAGCCTCCTATGGCACTGACATCGACTATGCCTCAAACAATGTTGGGCACTCATTTGTCTTGTGTTCTCCAGAACTGCAGAACTCACAAGCTTTTGGCTGTACCGTTTGCACAACCATCAGCTTGATCATCATATCCTTCAACTCTTGGAGCTCACTAGCCATGTTTGCATGATGTACTGTTTGAGCCATGGTGTTTGTGTGGGAGTAGCTTAATATCTGACTTGATCGGCATTCTCCTCGATCAATCTTCATACATCCTCTGGGTAGAGGTTTCGTACATTTCCTTGCGCGCTCGCGTTAAGCAGGCGTAACTCCATTGGTAACAACCCATTGAGAAAGCTCTCAATGACTACATTATGGGGAAGGCTTTGATTGTAGTAATTGGCCTCGAGATCCTTGAACCTCGTACAAGGATTCTTTGGTTCTTTGCTTCGGCGCGGCCAACTCCCTTCTCATAAGTGAGATCTTCGTGGCTAAGTATAATTTGTCAAGGAACTTCTGCCGGAGTTGTTCCCATGTTTGGCATGGTCATACAATAATGAGAATGGGAAAATTTTAAGTTTGAGGGCTTCCTCATCCTCGTTGTCAGTCTTCATCGTCGCGATCACCACCAGAAACTCCTTAATGTGCTTCACGGGGTTTTTGCTGCTCATTCCATGGTACTTCGGGATGCGGTGGACTAAACCACTCCTTAGCTCGAGGTTCCTATTGTTTGATAGAACAATTCATCATGGTTGGTCCACATTCAGAGGTGCGGACAACTCTTTCACCGTCCTTCGGTGAAAAGTTGTTGCTACGCAACCATTTCGGGATGTTGCGCAGCCTGTTGACGTTGCGCTTCCGCCGCATTAAACTGTTCAACTGTCATTTAACTTTCGCGTGAATGTGCATGACATTATTGGCTGGAAAATAGGGGTTTCTTACCCTGCGCTCTCTTCCATTATGCTGCTATTATCATCCATAGTTTTCTGCGAAAACACTCAAATAATAGATTAAATCTCGGCCGAGTTGCTTTTATCCTAAGGTTGCGCAATTCGGTCACTGCGCGACCTCGAAAAATAGCTTGGTTGATATGAAAAAAAAAATAAACGAAAGAAAACTTTACTGAAGTCCCCAGCAATGGTGCCAAAATTTTGGCGCACGTCGTTGTACTCATCAAATTTAATACTCGTGTCACCACTAGTATAACAATAAGTACGGGGTCGATCCAAAGGAAATTACTGAAAGCGTTCCTTCCATAAACTAATAAGTAAAAACAGATCAGGGGGTTTTGTAAGTTACTTGTAATTTTTAAGAGAAAGAAGATTGTATTGTTTTCTATTTAAGATGAAACATATCGACTCCGAGTTTTCTCTTGCGATTGTCAGTTTATCATTGACACATAATTTTATGAACTGGTTTCACACCGTCACTCCTCGCTAAGGTATCTGACCGTACGCACTCATAGTTGGTACAACTCCTGCATTATTAATTCGGGATTTTGGTTCAACACATGCGGAACGCGCTAGAGTAGCACATGTATCAATCGATATCACTCCTGATCGTCACTTTTCAGCTATTCGACTAGTTCAAATGTTGAAATCAAGTTATCGTACTAGGTTTGCCCATTAAAGCATCTGCTAATAAAACAACGTTGAAGTCATAAATATGCGCAATCGAACTAATAATAAAAATTCTTTCATAGATGAAGTGCAAGTCTCAAAACATGACTATTACAAGTTCACGCTCGTTGTTGATATTAATAGATTAGCTCGACATACTTGTAGAGTTCATCATCATTGAAAATATATTTCAATACGCGAAAAGAAAGAGAAGAAGATGAAGTAGTCTCGGTCGTCCTCTTGGTTGGATTCCGGTCGTCGCTTCTTTGTCTTGATCTCGTCATGTGGCTTGTGTGAAGAGTGGGACGTGTGGAGAGAAGAAAGAGCAGAGAATGGCTTCAAAATCAAATGCCATTATGCTGCGCCTAACACTCTTGTAGATAATGCTCCTCTAACCTTTAGCAACCCTTTGAATTTCGAATTTGTCTTCTTGATAATTCTTCTTAGTTGTGATTAGCACCATCTCCTGGGAATTCAAATTGAGGTTGAATTCCCTTTGTCCTTATCACAACCAAGTAGTCGGCACAGTCAATGTGTAAGTAGCATCCGAAGTTACTCTTCATCCGCGCCGCTCTATCCCATAATCATCCGCACAACTATCTGGTCTTGCACGTTGCTGAACTCGATCTTTGACCTTACTATCTTCATAATCTCTCTTTGAGGTCAATACAAAAGTTATAGATCTTTGCATCATCTTTCCAACTCCTTTTGTTTCGGATCGATCGGACCACAGATGAATTCTCTAGAGTCTTCCAAAGTTTACAGGCACTAAATTAATATTGCGCAAACAGAATGTTCGCTCCGTTCCTTATGCGCTGCTTGCGTAACTTTATCTCTAAGTAGCTCTTGCTTATGTATTGCTTCTCCGTATCCGCTGAAACTTTCTTCCAGGAAAATTACCTTTAAATGTGAACTTTTAGCTTGTATTTATTCGTCTCTCCTTTTATATCCTAAAATACAAAATTATACCGAAAACGTAATCTTATACATATAATTAGATAAACAAGACTCGTATTATGAACCTAAACGAGTGTCAAAATACGTTGTATCAGTATATCATTGGTAGAAAAGGCTCCAATCTTTGGAAAATGTCTCTCCTTTTATATATAACATTGCCCTTGATGCCAATGGTGTATTGGGAATGGTCAAACCCATACTGTTGTATTCTTCCAGAATATTGGGCTGCCTTGTCCAAAGAATTTCAGAAAACGAAGCATTAAGAAGATTCTTCAAATCACTGATATGCATCAGGTTTTTCTTTGTAATATGAACCCAAGGATTCTCAAGTCTATAGACGGGAGGTTAGATGAAGATTTTCCCGATAAGCTGGTTTGGGAAAAGGATCCTTCCGGGTATGTCACCACATCTAACTTCTTGAAGAGTTTTGTCCCTGCCATGCCCAGAATAAAGAAATTTGAAGTCATATGGCAATCCTAGATCCCTATGAAAATCTCCTGCTTCTTATGGGGACTTTTGTATAACGCTCTCCCCACTCATGACAATGTTATGCGGACTGGTACTCAGCTTGTTTGCATGCGTGTTTGTTGCAAGGAGCCTAATGTTGAAAATGAAACTATGGAGCACATCTTCGTTGCAGTGAAAAGGTAGCTCTGCTTTTCAATGTTCTCTGCACCATTTTTGGTAAAACCAGACCTCTTTCTCTTCACCAACGTTTTTATGAATGGGGTGTTATGGCTGACTCCTCCGAGTTTTCCATTAGTCTATGTTTTGGTTTGATGGTTTCTTGCTTTTGGGATATATGGAAAAATTCGAAATCAGATTTTCTATGACGATCATGCTGGTAGCTTCAATAAGAACAATATCCTTCGATGGGCAAACTTCCTGGCCAGAATTATTTCAGCTCCGCTTTCCTACAACAACTCCTCCAGGATATTCTGTAATGCTCTTAACATTTCTCCCCATGTTAACAAATCTGTTCGCATCCTTTGGATTCCATGGCAGCCTTCGTCTCGAGGTAATACCTGCAATTTTTCTTTGGTGTTGAATGATGATAGCTCTCATATGGCTGCTGTGCTTCGTGACAATTTGGGTAATTTTGTTGATGGTGTTAAGGGTCTGTTCTTTTGACATGAACTGAAACGGAACTGAACTGAAAATTTAAAATTAATTAACTAATTATATTTGCATATTATTTTTAATTTTAAAAAATAGTTTTGACAATAGTGAATACGTCTTAAGCTTGTATCATAGTTTCAAGTCTTATTACACTTTTAAAATAAATTTAAAAATAATGAATATTTATTTACTGAACTGAACTGAACAGAAAATTAAATTAATGTCAAAAGAACAGATCCTAAAATTGTAATTATACACAAGCATTTTTTTTTCCAATGTTTGTTACAAATGATTCAAGAGTGGCATGGGTATAATCTGAAGTTCCAGTGTGTTGTATGGGTTATAAATAGACTCCCTCGTCCTTGATTTTTTGTAGAAACAAATTAGCAACGTGGATATATAAATTAGAGTCGGAGCAAATTCAATCTTATTGTTAACGTCACAGCCCAGATCCGCTCTTCTTCCGATCCCGTCGCCGTAGCATATCAAAATCGATAGCTGATCATCCGTTGACTAACACAATCAAAAAGTCAACAAGCGACGACCACAGTCTTTGCCTCTTGATTTCGATTTCGATTTCGATTCCATGGATCGGAGACGGACGGACAGTCCGTCTTACACGAGGCAGTGGAGCGGTGGATCCAGCAGCACCGGTTCCTCATCACCTGTCATGTCCCCCGCCCATCCACAATCCAGACTCGCTTCCACCGCCGGCGCATCAACCATCAAGCGCACACAGAACGTCGCCGCCAAGGCTGCCGCCCTGCGCCTTGCTAAGGTTATGGCTTCCCAGACTCCTGAAGACGATGACGACGATCTTGGATTTCGCTACCGTGCTCCCCCTCCCCAGCGCAATAATTACACTAGTAGCAGCTTTGCTCCTGCCCCTAAGGTTAACAGATCTCCTTCCCCTGCGGTAATTCTTCTTTTCATTTTCTCTTATTATAATATGTACTAACGGTCTACCTGACGATGGGAATGCGTGGAACATACGCTTGAGAGAGCACACGGTTTATATAAAGTAGAATTTTAAAGTTCGTGCAGTAGTGAGCGATGTAAGATAAAAAGTATTTTAATTTTTAATGTACCCGATGCGTGATTTAAACTTATAAACTTTAAGGCAGGGGTACTATGATTCTATTATTGCATAAATGTATTTGCGTTTTAGTGATGGATTTTAAACCCGAGGATGATTTCTTGAAAAAATCATTCTCGCCTCGCTTTTTAAAAAATTAATTTTTTCCGTGTCTCTATTCGCTTTCCCTT
>JAWWMW010066495.1:0-15233 GCA_035048345.1 Echeveria elegans | reverse complement strand
AAGCTGCATACACGCCATGTCAAGTTACGTAAGTGAAATTTCACAGATGAATGCTGCTCTTCAAAATATAATGAACTATAAAATAATCACACGATAAAGTGCGAAAGATCGAAGCCACTTAAACTACAAAGTCAGAATTAATCCTCAATGTCAAAAAGCTAAAATGCGAAGTCCAAAAAAAATTCAATCACACGAAAAACCAATTCAGAAAAAAATACTGATTTTTTTTGGCATTCCTACGATTAGAGCAATGATCTCATTCTGCCGATATTTATGGTGCACGAAAATTGTTAGACTATGATATGTTATAAAGTTTTCAATTTCTCCAATTCTAAGTATGAATTTTTGGTGCAGGAATTCTCAAGATTGCTCTTCTCCTGGGTCCGGCTCAACTTCACTTTTTATTTAGTTCTCACGTTAATTTTAGTTTTCATTTGATCTAATATCTTATCTTTAATTTATTAATTTATAGTTAGAACCAGATATTACTATCTATTAAATAAATATGATGAGCGACTTAGATTATCTCTCACCGTAACATGTAGATATGTATTAGGGTAGAGCAAAGTTTGGTAAATTACGGACCCGATTTACCATTTACTAAAAAATTCGGTAAAACAGAAAAGATTTTCAAGTTTGTTAAAAAAATGTAGGAAAAGTATTGAAATATACATATATAATTCTGAAAGGGTAAATGATTTTGCATTCAATAAAATGTTTTACGAAAAAATGGAGAATGTGCAAACACCAAATGCGCCTTTTTACCAAAAAAGAACATCAGTTTCCAAATTATACTCCGTAACCATTAATATTTAATTCGTAATTAATCACATCAGCATAATCCCCAAAAAGGAAAAAAATGAGAAAAAAAAACACACCAAATTAAATTTAGTAAATACTACGAGTAAGTACTAAAAATAAAAATAATAAAAATACAAAAAACGCATTCATCATCATCACCACATCAACAACATTCTTGCCGCTTCGCGAATCTAGCGATCCATTTCTCCAAAAAAAAAAAATCCATAAACCAAATCGATCACGTATTATTTTCAATCGCCGAATCGCGATCATCATGTCGGAGATGGCCGGCACAGATCCGGAAGGAATCGACGGAATCCGAATGACATGGAACGTCTGGCCACGTACCAAAGTCGAATTAAGCAAGTGCGTTATCCCTCTCGCCGCTTCCATCTCTCCAATCAGATACCATCCTGATATCCCTACCGTCCCTTACCCTCCTCTACGTTGCAAAACCTGCTCCTCTGCTCTCAACCCTTACTCACGTGTCGACTTCGCTGCTAAGCTTTGGATCTGTCCTCTATGCCACCAGCGCAATCACTTCCCTCAGCATTATCATGGTATCTCTGAAACTAATGTGCCTGCTGAGTTGTATCCTCAGTATACTACCATTCAGTATACTCTATCTCCTGCTCCTGGAGCTGGAGCTGGAGCTGGAGCTGGAGTTGAGATTAATCCTGTGTTTCTGTTTGTGCTTGATACTTGTATGATTGAGGAAGAGTTAGGGTTTGTGAAGTCTGAGATTAGGAGGGCTATTGGGTTGTTGCCTGAGAATGCGCTTGTTGGGTTAATGTCGTTTGGGAAGCAGGTGCAAGTATATGAATTGGGGTTTGCTGATATGTCTAAGGTTTATGTCTTTAGAGGTTCTAAAGAGATTACTAAGGATCAGGTTTTGGAGCAGTTGGGGCTTCGTGCTTCTGGTGTTAGTAGAATGGGTGGTGGTCCTGGTCATGCGCCCGTTCAGAATGGGTTTCAGAATTCTGGGATTGCTAGATTTTTGTTGCCCGCTTCCGAATGTGATTATACCCTTAATGCTGTAAGTTGGCTCCTTTTTTTCTTTCTGAAATTGTATGCATTTGGTTGGTTATTGGTTTGGTTTGAGTTAAAGTTATGATTGTGCTTTTTTATTGCTTTCAGCTATTAGATGAATTGCAAACAGATCAATGGCCAGTTCCCGCTGGTAATAGGCAGTCCAGGTGTACTGGAGTAGCAATCAGTGTTGCTGCTGGATTGCTTGCAGCTTGTGTACCTGGAACTGGTGCAAGGATTATTTCCTTGGTTGGAGGTCCATGCACAGAAGGCCCTGGCACGGTAAAGTTGTTGTTTTTCTCTTTCTCATCATTCGTTAATGTTCTAGGGACCGTCTACTCTCCATCATCATTTTATATATTTATGAATTATTTTGCTTAGTGTCTACCTTTTAATTTCTCCGTTTTTTTAAAGCTAACGTTTCCATCGCATTCAGATTGTTTCAAAGGATTTGTCAGATCCAGTCCGATCACACAAGGATCTTGATAAGGATGCAGCTCCCTTTTTCAAGAAGGCTGTAAAGTTCTATGAAAACCTTGCCAAGCAGTTAGTCAGCCAGGGTCATGTTTTAGATGTTTTTGCCTCTGCACTTGACCAGGTTCGTTTTTTTATTGTTGATTTGTAATTATCCCTTTCCATCACTGTTGTTAGATTTTGGAATATAAAAAAGTCCCGCATAATGATCCTTTCGTTCCGTCGGTACTCTTTACCAAATTTTGAATGAAATGAAAAAATGGTGAACACTGCTTGTTTTTTTGTCTTTCCGAATTAGATTTAATTCATCAATAAGATGTGAAACTGCAAAAAAGGAAAAAGATGTGTAAGTCTTCAGTATTGTGAATGATATTACTCCAGCTTATGCGCAAACTGTTTCTTTTTTTCTCAATCTGTGATTGTGAGGATCGCCACTAATTATCATTGATTTAACATAGCTCAAAACATTTTATAATATCCTGTTAAATTTCTTCCAAATCTAGTACTCAAATTTATTATCTAAGACGTGATTATCAACAGGTAGGAGTTGCGGAAATGAAAGTTGCCGTGGAAAGAACTGGTGGACTCGCCGTCTTAGCTGAAAGTTTTGGGCACTCTGTATTTAAAGAATCATTTAAGCGTATCTTTGAAAATGGCGAACAATCTCTCAGTCTCTCCTTCAAGTAAGCATCCTCGTTTTTATAAGAATAGCACTCTGCATTTTGTGTTTTTTTTTTGATTGACTGTTCTAAGACCCATTAGAACAGTTGCTTTTGTCACATGTGAATTTCTACTCATCGTTGGATTCTATTTTATGTGTAAATACTTCTTGATACATCTAGGTCTTGTATCTGAAATCTTTGTATTTGTTGTTTGCCAGCAAAATTGTCCTGAAGGATGTGGGAAATATTGCATTTGTTATCATCGATCTTGTTATACAATTGATACTTTGAATTTTGAAACATTTCTATGTTGTCTCTTTTCAGTGGGACTCTAGAAATCAACTGTTCAAAGGACATCAAAATTCAGGGAATAATTGGACCGTGCTCATCCTTGGAAAAGGTGCAATCTTGCTTAACTTTATAATTGATATTCATGCAAAAGAGACAACATTTCCTTATAAAATAACAACTGAAAACAATAGGGGTCTTTGTAAGACTCACTGAACTAGGTTTTGTTATACCAACACTTCTCGCTTCTGTGTAGTTGCTTGACGCTATCATTACTCTTTTATATTATGACTGCATAGTACCTTGCCATGCAGATGGCTATTCCTGGTCATATTCGAGTTTGCTTGTTACACCAACAGTCTAACACACATATTTGATGATTTTCATGTACAGAAAGGACCAGCAGTGGCTGATACTGCCATTGGTGAGGGAAACACAACAGCTTGGAAGATGTGCGGGCTTGACAAGACGACTTGCCTTACAGTGATATTTGATGTTTCATCTAGTGATAAATCGAATCCTGGAACTATTACTCCCCAATTATACGTACAGTTTGTCACTAGGTATGACTGACCAATTTTATACTGCGTCAATCAGTAATAGTCACTTAGGATACGAAAGAATGCTCCTCCTCTGTTTGCTTGGGCAACATGTCATTGGTGCTTACCCCAAATGTATTTTGTAGCTATCAAAACCCTGAAGGCCAAATGATGCAGCGTGTGACGACCATTACCCGAAATTGGGCAGAGAGTGCTGTAGGCAATGAGGTTAGAGTTTAAAAAGAACATTGTTTCTATCTTCCAGTTATGCGTGGAACTGATACTCATCATATTCATATACAGGAATTGATACAAGGTTTTGATCAAGAAACTGCAGCAGTTGTGATGGCAAGAATAACTTCATTCAAAATGGAAACAGAGGTAACTGGTTTCTGATTTTCTCTGTCATTATATGTCAGCCCCATTCGAACCCGTATGTTGATGTGCCTAGTTTAAACTTTGAAGTAGACAAGGGCACATGTGTTATAGAATTTTGTCTGATTGTAATTCATCTTTCCAGGAAAGTTTTGATGCAACGCGGTGGTTAGATAGGTCACTAATCCGATTATGTTCGAAGTTCGGTGACTACCAGAAAGATGACCCAGCTTCATTCACGTTGAACCCACATTTTTCTTTATTCCCTCAATTTATGTTTAACTTGCGGAGATCCCAATTTGTACAGGTACATGCTGTCTTAATTCTTACTCTTGCTAGTTCAGATTAGATGGCACGCCTAATAGTTTCCTCCTGATTCATGTTTAGGTTTTCAACAACAGTCCAGATGAAACATCTTACTTCATCATGTTACTGAATCGGGAAAACATCACAAATGCTGCTGTCATGATTCAACCGTCTTTAATCTCATATTCTTTCAATTCTCTGCCATCTCCAGCTTTGTTAGATGTGGCTTCTATCGCCCCAGATCGTATACTTTTACTGGATTCGTACTTCAGTATTGTCATATTTCATGGTCTGACAATAGCTCAATGGCGTAATATGGGGTACCATAATCAACCAGAGCACCAGGTATGATAACTGCATTAGTCCATTAAAAAATGCAGCTCTTCTTCCTTTTTGCTAAATACCATCATCTTATCTGGTATTCCACCATCAGGCATTTGCACAGCTCTTGCAAGCTCCACAGGATGATGCACAGCTGATAATCCGTGATCGTTTCCCAGTTCCTAGATTAGTGGTCTGTGATCAACATGGCTCGCAGGTAAACTGCCGAAGCATTTGTTAGTTTGATCTATAATTTAACTGCCACGTTACTTTTATGCTTGGATGAGCATTGGTTTTATATAATCATGAATTCTAGCTGAAATGCTAATTAAAACTGCCACCTGAATTATCAACAGGCAAGGTTCCTGTTGGCAAAGTTGAATCCATCTGCAACATACAATAACACTGAATTAGCAGCAGGATCAGAGTTGATATTTACAGACGATGTTAGCCTACAAGTGTTCTTCCAGCATCTTCAAAAGCTTGCGGTGGCAACCTAAGAACATTGAAAAACAGTTGTGTTAATTAATGTTCCGGTATACAGAAATATAGACAGCCTTCAGTTTTGCACATTTCAAGCTGTTAGTTGACGTTCAATGAGAACCGGATCACTGTATGATTTATTTTATGGGAGATGTCGTTTTTGCACCTTCTAGTGAATAAGATATTTCCTGATCGATTTCAAGTATACAACTGAGAATAAAACCTGAAAGAGCTTCTGCATTATTTTTGCATCACTTCTTTTGCTTTTAACTTTTAAGGCGGTGCAAACTCTTCAATAAAAAAAGGTTGTGCAAACTGCAACAGATGTACATGGAGAATGCAGATGTAACAAACACAACAAATCATCTCGTGCAGTTCTATGATTTGGTAAACTTAGAGCTCCACATAAATATGAATACTAATCCTCATATAAAAATTACAAAGTGCGGTCGTATATGTGAGCTTGATAAAATACAAGAGGTTTGATTTTGCTCCATGTTCATGTCCTTGGCCTATCATCGCCAACTCGACGCACCAAATCAATAAGTTCCTTGTAAGACCAAATCCTACCTTCTCTGTCTTCGGGATCAATTTTAGAGTATATCTCTTCACAGCTTTTTAGGAATCTTCCCTTTCCAAATGCTTTGAGAACCAGTGAATCTGTGTTCATTTCCACAGCCTCAGAAAGAAATCCTACTCTTTGCCAAATATGAAGAGTGCGAGTCCCGTCAAAGCCATTTTCAATAGCATCAAAGAGGATGCCGATAGTCACCATGTCAGGTTTTATTTGATTGGTAACCAGGTCATAAAACATAGCTCTTAGATGTGTGAAGTCCTTCATTTTCAAGTAGGTCAATAGTATGATGTTCGCAGTAGTTATTGTCCATGAAACTCCAGCTACTTCCATTGCACCAATCACAAAATCCATCCCCTTTCGACTTAAAAGGCAAGCATGTGAAAGGAGCCGCAGGCACCAGATTAGGTCAGCAGACCCACCACTTCTGGAGGAAAGGTCAAGTCCCAAGTCATCCAGGCGTGAAAACATAAGATTCTCAATATACACCTCCGCCACCTTCCTAACCGAACTACCCTTTATCCGAGCATTCATGTTCATCACTCGCCTCAACATCTTCTCCATTCTATCAATAGGCCCAAAATTAGCATACGCATCAAGCATTGCCACTGATGTCGACGGTTGCAGATTCAGTTTCTTTGAAAGCGCCATCTGATAAACCCTTTCCATCCTTTTTACCAACCCACCTCTCGAAAACTCTTGAATCAACAAATTACAAGTTAACGAGTCACATAAACAACCAACAGACTCCATTCTCTTCACACATTCACCAATCTCATCGTACATTTTATACTTTCCATAACCTTCAATAAGCACCCTGAACACTTCACTATCCGGAACAAAACCAACTTCACTCATCTCATCAAGAAACAAGTGAGCTTGTCCAAACTCACCTCTCCTCGCCAAACCACAAATAATCGAACAATACAAAATGGACGAAGGGTTAATCTCACGAGTCTTCAGTTCCCTAAATAATGTTAACCCCTCGTCCACATGGCCTTCGTCGCACAACAAACAAATTACTTTCTCATAATTGGATCCATCAACTCTCTTCGTCTCCACACTCTTCCATTTTTCAAACAGCTGCATATTAAAACCAAAATAATTATCAGGAAAATCATCAAACAGCAAAAAATACAACTTTTAACTCTAATTCGGAATTTTCACAAGATAAAAACTTTACCAGAAAAATCTCATGAGATCTGGAGGAAGCTTTAAGAAACCTAACAGCAACCCAAAACTGATCTTCCCTCCAGTCTCCATCCTCTAAAAGCACATCAACAGCAGCATTGGACGCTTCAAGCTTATCAAGCAAGCTCCTAAGCGTCTGATGGTGGTCAGGAGTCTGAAACGACGGCGTAATTGAGCGAGTCCATAGTCGTTTCTGGTGAGGGAGGGCGTGGGAGTGGTCGTAATTTGTGTTTAATTGTAGCTGTGGAAGAGGTTCGCAGGGTTTATAGGGTTTTGGGAATTTGGGGTTTATGGTTTTGGGATTGGAAGATGATGGTGGGTATTTGGTGTTGTTGAGGTTGTGTGGGCGTTGTTGAGGTTTGTTGTGGCGTCGTCGCCATGTTTGTGGTGCTTGGCAATTTATGTCCAATTGCAACTCCATCGCACCTTTTGCTCTCTTTGTGTTCCGGCAGTTCGCACATCAAATCTTAAAAAATGCGGGTTTTTTGTTTTTTGTTTTTTTTGTTTTGTTGTTATAGTGTTACATTTAACTTCATCAAGAAAATATCTTTCTTAATAAACTCTTGTCCTCAAGATCCAAGACGACTTCGACTGAAGCATTAACGACTAGTTAAGCGTACACAAGACTCCCTACGTTAATCGCAAACTTCATACTAATTGCTGAGACACATGCCACGAGAGCGGAATAACACACCTTCCACCTGCAAAGAAGAATAACAATCTTCCACACTTAAGTAGTAAGAATAAACAATTTCCACACAAAAATGGTGAGTTTTGAAACCTGAAAGAACCAAAAAATGAAATCTGGAAATTGACCGACTTTCTACTGGACTGAATTCCATAGAAATACACTCAATTATGAAGCTGGAGAACACAAATATAGGAACAGCCTTGAAATGGCTACAGCAACCTCTTACGGAACAAAACTAGCTTCACTGAACGGTTGCTGCACATTGCTCTGCCTACACTTACACTACCAGTACTAGAACTAAAACTAACCATGAGGACCAACTCCTACTATACAGACGAGCAGCACATGAATGGCGCCCAGTATGCCTTACCCTTCACCTTCCTTTTCTCTCTGCTTAATCTCATCCGGGTGTAGCCCGGTACGGCTCCATTCTTTTCCTGCAGAATCTAATTTGTCTTTCGGACGATCAGGTTCCTTAGATCCCAAGATTGAGTCTGGCTTACCGTTCTTTACAGGTGGTTTATCTTTGGTTTCGGCATCTGATGGGTTTGAGTTAGGAGAATTGGCTTTGGCCTCACCCAGAAGGGTTTTTAAAGGGGAATGCTGTTTGCCGGTACTCCAGTTTGTGACTTTGGCGATGATTTCCTCGTTCTTCTTTCTACCGTGTGAATCATTCCGGGATTAGATTACCTGGACAGAAATATGAACTTCAATAACGATGAGGAATAGGACCGATAGGTTGAGAAATGAAGATATCGCATCTTTATTTTCTCTTTTTGATGAAGAAAAGAAACACATCGAATCTTTGAAGGTTGACCCAAGTCAAGAATATGTAACAGGTGATCAGCAATGTTGTATGTATCTTTTGTATTTACCCAAAGCTTCAATTTTGGGTACAAAGAAATCAAACCAAGCACTTATCCGTTATCCTTGTTTTCTCAGGCTTTTGGAAATAGTTTCCAACTAGCTGCGTCATTGCATTGCCCCAAGCACAAAGATGGAAGTTATGTGAAATACCTCAGAATACCAGCTATGGTTATAATTTACCAGTGTTAGAATTTACAAATGTTTTCTACGCATTTTTGGGAAGATTTGGAGACACATTTCAACGTGATTTAGGACGACGAAACAAAGCAGTAACAAGCCAGAAAGTTCTTAGTATAGTAGCTCAATGGATATATAACACATGCTCACATTTACGCGAACAAATCCCTTTGTCATGGAATTGGACATTGCATTCATCAACTTTAGTTATCATATGTATCACACTGCATTCTTTGTTTTGGAGGATTGAATATGGTGTAAAAAGAACAAGAAATTCAGTTTGAAAAAGAAAAAAAGAACGTGGACATATCAAATCTTTAACATCATCTTCTTTACATTCTACAAGAAGATCAAGTCGACTTTGCTTTCATCTTCTTTGCCATTTCACTCTTAACTCAATTGCTACAAACTCTTTTGACCCTTCTCCTTTTTAAGTCCTCCTTTAGATAACAAATGGTCACATACCTTCTTAGTTGTGCCACACACGTCCATCCCTTGTACACATGACTTGAAAGTTGAAACTCCTTTTACAAATACAGTTATGATCATACTTGTGTTCTATTTCATTTCCCTTGTCGCGATCTTCGGGGAGTCTAGGACGTCGACGAACGTCGGGATATGCTACGGGCGACTAGGCGATAACCTACCATCCTTGAGTCGATCTATCAAACTCATCAAATCCCTGAACGCCTCAAGTGTCAAAATTTATGATGCAAATATTGACATACTTCATCTACTTTCCGGAACAAAGCTACATGTCTCCATCATGCTACCTAACCAAGACATTCAAAAAATAGCCTTGAATCAAACTCTCGCCGACGAGTGGGTCCATATACACGTTCTTCCATTTTACCCGCGTACGAGGATCCAATCCATACTCGTTGGCAACGAGATTTTAAGTGATTCGACATTGATGGGTAAGCAACTATGGCCTGATCTTGTTCCGGCAATGCAAAGGTTAAGCACGTCGCTAAGGACTCATACAGGTCGTAATCATAATACTCGGTACATTCAAGTCGGGACACCTCTGGCAATGGATATGCTCATGTCAACATTTCCACCATCAAGTGGTGCATTTCGGCCAGATATAAGGTATTCAGTAATGGAACCCTTGTTGAACTTCTTGAACCGAACGCGATCGCCATTCTTTCTCGACGCCTATAC
The DNA here is from genome assembly GCA_035048345.1 of Echeveria elegans. NCBI lineage: Eukaryota > Viridiplantae > Streptophyta > Magnoliopsida > Saxifragales > Crassulaceae > Echeveria > Echeveria elegans. Next base: position 5,291 of record JAWWMW010066495.1, on the reverse strand, counting down.
TTACTTCCCATGGTCATCAGACCCGGAAAATATCAATCTTGACTATGCACTACTTGTCCAAGACAATAATTTCACCTACACCGACCCAGCCACAGGGTTAACTTACACTAATCTGTTGGACCAAATGCTGGACTCAGTCTATTTCGCCATGGCGAAATTAGGCTACCATGACATAAAGTTGGCGGTCGCCGAAACTGGCTGGCCTAACAGAGATAGGCGAGACACGTACGGAGCCAACATCTACAATGCCCAAACTTACAACCACAATGTGATCAAAAAAATGACTGCTAATCCACCAATCGGAACACCAGTTCGGCCAGGTGAAGCTATACCTACATACTTGTTTTCGTTATACGACGAGAATCAGAAGACAGGACCGGAGGTCGAAAAGCATTGGGGACTGCTGAGCTCGAGCGGAGATCCTCATTACTTTGTAGACCTGACAGGCAATCGGTACTGGCCGGACATACCCTGAACACCAACACAACCTTAACTGGTATACTAACATCTGAATGAACTTATGCAGATGATCCATGAGATGAAACCAGCAAGATACAGAACACAAACGCAGTCTGGTTTTAAGGATGATTTATTTTGCTTTAAACTTTCATGACACGTAAAATGTGCTTGAATAATATAGAACAGCCTCTACTCAATCATACCAAGCTTAATACTTTTATTTGAAATAATCATCAGATCATGTTTGTAATAGATCAGTTTTTTTTTATTAAAAAAGAAAAGGAATATGCTGTTACATACGAACACAAAAACAGAAAAAATCGAAATTTTCATAAAATTTAAATGAAATATAAATATTTGCAATTGAAAAATCTATACAAAAGGATCCTCAAATGCAACACGTTTTTGAATTGGATTTTCAAACTAACTCCTCTTGAACCTGAACGCATTCGATTCACAAGCTTCCCGCGCTGCACTCCAACTTCCTGCATTGATATTGATCTTTCGGATCAATCTTGTTTCTTAAGAAATCGTCTTTATTACATTCTGAAAAGTCAGGTTCAGGTGAAATGCTCGCATCTCAAACTCTACAACATCTCAAAAGTCAAAACATGCGCCAAACGCAAAACTCCAATCCCTGCCAAGAAGCTCCATGCCCACCTAGTAAAAACCGGGTGGGATATCTGTGAGCCGGTTTCCAACTCAATGGTTGATATGTAAGGTAAATGTGGTATAATTGCTGATGCAGTGAAGCTGTTTGATGAAATGCCTCTAAGGAATCCCATTGCTCGGGCGTCCGTTTTTGTGTCTGAGTATTGTGATGATGATGTTGCTAAGTCATCCCTTGGTTGATATGTATGCGAAATGTGAAAGGGTTGATGATGCAAGGGTGGTGTTTGATTCAATTGTTGCGAAGAATTTAATGTCATTGACTGCTATGATAAGCAGGTATGCAAGAAGTGGGCAGAAAGGGGATGCTACCCAGTTGTTTTAGAGGATGCCAGAAAGGAATTTGTATACTTGGAGTGTGTTGATACCCGGTCTTGTGCAGAGTGGGAACGAAACTGATGCTATCGGATTTTTTAAAGGGATGCGCAAAGAAGGGGGTAGAGATTGTTGACCCTTTTGTTGTATCCTGTGTTGTGGGGGCTTGTGCTAATTTAGCAGCTTTGGAATTGGGGAAGCAAATTTGTGTCTGGGTTATATCGCTTGGATGTGAGCATTGCTTGTTTTCATGCAATGCGGTTGTGGATATTTATGCTAAATGCAGTGACATTGTGGCAGCTCGTTGTTTTAATAGTATGCATGAGAAGGATGTTGTTTGTTGTTTCATGGACTTCGATTATAGTTGGAGAAGCTCAGCTTGGTCAAGTGAAGGAGGCGTTGTGTTTGTATGAGGAGATGCTTTCAGCATAAGTAAGGCCAAATGAGGTGACTTTTGGTGGTTTAATTTAAGCTTGCAGTCATGCCGAGTTAGTGAGCAAAGGGAGATCCATTTTTGATTCAATGATCAAGGATTACGGCGTCAGCCGACTCAGCCCCTCCTCGCTACATTACACATGCTTATTAGATCTTCCAAGTCGACCATGGCAGTTAGATGAAGCTGAACATATCATCAATAGTTCAATACCATGAAATGTGAGTCTGATGAAGCTACTTGGGCTGCCTTATTGAGCGCTTGTCAGCGACATAAGAGAGCTGAAATGGGGTTAAGGATCGCAAACCATTTTTTAAGCTTAAAACTTGAAGATCCTTCGACCTACATACTACTGTCTAATGCTTATGCCAGTGCTAATGTGTGGGAGAACGCTTCGGCTGTGAGGAAATTCATGCAAGGTATGGATTTCAAGAAAAAACCTGGTTACAGTCGAATAGACTTAGGGAAGAAGATCGAAGTGTTTAATGCAGGGGAAACGACTCATCCTATGAAAGATGCAATATCTGGATTGCTACAAGAGTTGAGTTGGAGATGGGTAAGAGAGGGTATGATCCTGATACTAGTTCTGTTTTACATGACCTGGAGCAACATGAGAAAGAAAAAGATCTGTTTTGGCACAGTGAAAGGTTAGCAGTTTGCATATAGGCTGCTGAAAAGTGTTCCCCGAACTGTGATAAGAATTGTAAAGAATCTAAGAGTTTGTCCTGACTGTCATACGGTGCTGAAATACATTTCCAGTGTAACGAACAGGGAAATTGTAGTTCGTGATGCCACCAGATCCAGATATCATCATTTCAAAGATGGGGTCTGTAGTTGCAAAGATTTTTAGTGATGTAAAAATTGGTTATGTTCTTTTTAGCAAGGGGATAGTGTAACATCCATGGTCCTCGCGGATGATTGGATGAGGCTTGAGACAAATCCTGCCTCGTCGACAAAGGTCTGAAGTTTCAAAACATTTGAAAATGTTAATCTTTTACTCGTTCTCTCTTTACTGGCTTAGTTACTTATCCAGGGGATGACGGTTCTCAGTTGTCATCATTCGTTAATTTTGTGCAGGGTTAATTTACAGGCGACAGAGTTTGTATATGCTGCAATCCATTGTTACATGTTACTGAAGGCTAATGGCTAACAATTCAAGTTCACAGCCACAACTCTATTTCCAGTCTATGAGCACAGCAGGTGGTGCCAAGAAAAGAGAATGTACTTTGGCGGAGGGATTATTAGATTGAACTCAGGTACGTGAATGGTAACGGCCTTCGTCAAAAATGACATAAGGTATCGCGTTACACCTTTCTAGTATCAGATGACCCCCTTGTTTATGTTGCTATACTAACTTGAAGATCCGTTTCCGAAATACTTCCTGTGACTTGTGAGTTCCTTGTAGTTAAAAATATATCGATAATTTGTATCCTTCTTTGAAATTATTCAAACGTGCCTTTTTAAAATAAATTGATAACAAATGTGCCTTTCAAATGTGCTAATGGGTGGTGACTGATTGGTTGAGGAGTTTGACAAAAAGACTCCTTAAGTTCAAGGATTCAAATTCTATGAAAATTTTACTCTCCATATATAGGAGTCTTTCATTGTTCCTGAAAGCTGTTACTAACAAAGGGTGTGAGGACAATATGAGATGGGATGGGGAGCGGCAGCACTATCACTATAACTCGATAGATAACATCATCTACTGGAATCACAAGTCACATGCTTATCTCAATCTTTACTGCTATGATATCGTGAAACACACGTAATTCAATCAACAAAGTCACGAGTTGTAGCTGATGGATGTGGACGAAGAAAACACCACCCCCTCCACCAATTGAATCATTCAAGCTTTCTGGATTGGACTCTACTGCCTCTGCCTGGGGCCATCTTTTTTTCCATACTTTATTTGTCCTTGAAACTCGAAAATTAACTCAGACTGCCACAACCACACAATGTGATTCTTGGTGACAATCTAAATTATTTATACAACTGTTTTTTTATCCCTGCATTAATGCTTGCTGAAATTATCAATATCTTCTTTTGTGTTTTCAAGTATTAGCTCTTCTCAATCTCAAATATACTTAACACGGTATTAGATTATTTTCTATCAGAAAAAAAAATAAGTAGTGCGAATAATATGAAGAAAAAAAAGAGATTTCTGCCAGTGTAAATGTCCACGTTCATACATAAGAAACCTAACATTGAATGAAAGGACTCATCAAAAGCAAAAAACAAAAAAAGTTACCAAATGAACGAACGGGCACCTTAACATTGTTTTAAACAACTCTAATATTTTCAGTTCGCAATTATGAAAAATATAGTTTATTCGAACAACACTGGAATGAAATAATTTAGAATGCAATGATAAGATGAATATGTTCTAAATTTCGTTCTAAATTCATCATTTCATTCAATTACAAATGATTTCATCCCAAAATAGTGAACGTACCATAATATTTTAATTTCAATCTGACTCAAGTTTATTTCTATACATTCATTCTACTTAATATAAAGTTGTTTTCAAATCAAACCGTACTCCACCGAATATGTGGCGCAACATATTTGCGATTTCAATAAATTGGATTTGGTTTATGGTTTCAAAAATATAAAACATCACTTAATATAGTGTAGAACGGACCAAAGTAACGGCAGGGACTGGATGGAGAATTTTAAAAATGCAGGGACTGACATGATAAATAAGATAAACCTCAAGGATCTTCAGGGAAATTACTCAAAAATAAAAACTCCACGTGAAAAGGGCATTTTTGATTTTTTACAACTTCTGTTTAAAATAAACGGACCAAAGTAACGACAAGAACTGGATTGACGAATTTGACCGGCATGATAAATAAGGTAAACCTCAAATACCGCAACAGAAATTACCCTAATTTATATATTACTATAAATGGGCACGATTATTAGAGCAAACTCGACCTGAAATGAATTTTCGAGTTTGGGTGATCATTCACGAAAACGACAATAATGGATATACTAATCGAATAGAGAGTTACAGTAAAAAAGTACGTTACAAATTTGCATATTGATTAAATTAAAATAAAAAGGATAATGAACAGCCCCAGGAATAGAACAACCAGACAAATATAGAAGTATGCTAAAAACAATTTCAGGAATAATTAATTAATTGATTTCCCCTTCTCCCATCACTAAGTCTACATACAACACACACTCATCATCATCAAGACATCATCTCTTCTTCTTCTTCTTCTTCTTCTTCAATCCTTCTCCTTTATCTTCCTTCCAGTTGATCTTCATTATTCCTCATCATTGTATCGATCGCATCCAATGCCGACGACGGACGTTGTGTCTCTGAATCTTCATCCATCATCGATCAGCACCAGCACCAGCACCAATGGAAACGGCAACGGCAACTGTTGTAAGACCGGACCAGGTT
>JAWWMW010066484.1:0-15238 GCA_035048345.1 Echeveria elegans | reverse complement strand
CGACCAAGATCATGTGATAAATATGAAGAGAATAGGTGAAAATATGCCTAAATAATAGTCATATTTTACACCGATCAGTGACTCAACACAGTGACACTGAATCAGAAGGTGAAAGAGAGGATCAAGTAAATTGCCTAGCTCTAACAGCCATTACTAAGGTGTCTGAGTCGTCACAGACTGCTGAAGAAGAGTCAGACAGTGATAATGATACAGAGATTACTGAAGACTCGATTTCTCAGAGGTACAAGGCAATATTTTCGAATTTGTAAAAGCTGATGAAGTTAAATATGAAACTAAAAAGAGACAAGGCTGAGTTGACTCGGGAGGTTAAAGAACTTAAAGGAACATTGGACCTCTCATCTGAATAACTAATAAGTGCCAGAACAGAAGTGACTCAACTTATAAATATTGTCAGCATGAAAACCAAAGGAACCAACCATCTGGATGACATGTTAAGTGCTCAACGGAATCCAAAGAATAAGTCAGGAGTGGAATTTCAAACCCATACGAAACATGAAAAAACGGTGTTTGTTCTAGAGCAAATAAGGGTTGTAATTGAGGCACATGGGTCATATGCTGAATGGTCGAAGGACACACGTGTGTATTACTACTGCAACAAATCAGGACACATTATGCGTAAGTGCAAGGATTTTTTGACTATGTACAGAATGAGAGGAGAGACTTGCTATCGGGTATTTTCTGAATCGATCCAGAAATGTTATTGAATCTTTTAACGTTGTTGTAAAAGATTACAAATGTCTTATCACATTTGCTCAAAACTTTAAAGTTGATGGCTTCAAACAAGACTAGTTGATGATGAAGACAACCATGATAACCCAAATACTGAATATACTCAGTATGCTAATTCACAACCTGATGCAATGGAGGGGTCAGCACCGGATTCAGACATTAAATCAAACAAGACCATTGCTTCCAAGATTATGAAAGATCATCCCACAACCACAATAATTGGAGATCCATTTGCACCAAGAGTTACCAGAGGAAAGAGGATCGACTGTGCAAAACTTCACTGTGGGGATACCTGCTTGCTGTCCAACGCTGAGCCTCAAAACGTAAAGGAAGATTAGATCGATGAATACTGAAATGTGGCAATGCAAGTGGAACTGGCTGAATTCGCCAGACATGTTGTATGGGACCTGGTACTAAGACCTGAGCATGCTAATATCATTGGTACCAAATGGATATACAAGAACAAATCAGATGAAAATGGAAACATCACCAGAAACAAGACCAGACTGGTAATGCAGGGATATAATCAGATGGAAGGAGTTGATTTCATTGAGACGTTTGCTCTAGTGACTAGACTAGAAGCTATCAGACTACTTCTCCCTGTGGCATGCCAACTGAAATTCAAACTTTATTAGATGGATGTCAAAAGTGCTTCACTTAATGAATTTTTGAATGAGGAAGTCTTTCTAGCACAACCCAAAGGATTCGAAGATCCATATCATCCTGATTATGTATACAAGCTCAAGAAGGTGTTGCACGGATTGAAGCAAGCTCCCAGAGCTTAGTATTCTAGGTTGACTAAGTATCTGAGTCAACAAGACTATAAGGAAGGACGGGTTGACGTGACTCTATACATCAAGAATAAGGGGAAAGGTTTGATAGTGGTTCAAATATATGTTGATTATATTGTTTTTGGAGCTAACCAAAAATTTCATACTGATAAGTTTGTCGAACGGATGAAAGGAGAATTCGCGATGAGTATAGTTCGTGAACTCACATATTTTCTTGGGCTTTTGATAACTCAGTAGGATGACGGTATATTTATTACCAAAGCAACTTCAAACTGCAAGTCATAAGAGAACACCTGCGGCGACTTAGATAAAAGTTACCAAAGATGAAATCTCGGAAAAGTGTTGAACATACTCTGTATCGAGGTATGATTGGGAGTCTATTGAATCTGACCGCAAGCAGACCTAATATTTGTTATGTAGTTGGAGTATGTATCACATATCAGGCAAATCCTAAAGAATCGCACATGAGCTATGTAAATAGTTGGACCATGTATATCTTTATCTATGACAACTTGATACAGATCGATTTCTAAGTAACGGGTGGAGCAGATCTGATTTAAATAAATTCAAATCAGATTTAATCAGATTATTACGATCATGGATATTACTAAATATTATTTTGGCAAGTATCTTTATCAAGAAGAAATTCAAATATTCATGTTTCAGTTTTGGAAGGAATATCTAGTGCTCGAAGAAGAAGCAACCGAAACACTATAAATATGCATGGATTCCATCTTCATTGGTGTCGAAATTCAAAAAGAAAAATACATCTTCGACCCGTCGAGACTACGCTAAATCAAAACACAAACCCTCGACGACCAGAGCCATATTCTAACGTTCAATCATTCATGACGAGGTGATAATCAAAGAATGCCGACAAGCTTATCTAAGCTTCAAACACTGAGCTGTGTTGAGTGAGAAGGAGAACACGAGCACAGGATAGTTCAGACTAGGTCTGGACTGGTGGACATCAAGACGGGTCTTTTAGTTGGAACCTGAGGTTGTTTCAAATCCTTTTCACTAGAATAATTCTTAGCTCGAACAATACGCGTTGTAAGTGTTGTGTAAGAATTTTCATAATAGTGAAATGTTTCCATCGGGCTTGAGGAGAAGCCCCCGAACTTAGCCTTTAAGGAGCCGAACCAGTATATCAATTCCTGTATCGTTTCAGTTTCTGTAACGTTTAACTATCTATCTAGCAGCGTTGAAGCAGGTCTAAAAACAACTGGGTCCTAAACAATAATTGAGCATTGAGCTTGCAATTTCACAAACAGCTAAAAAGGCATTATACTTTTTTAGTAGTGCTCTTTAGTTGGGACTTAACTTTCATAAACATGAATTGAGTGATACTTCAAGTTGAAGATAATGTGATTATATGTAAGAGATTAGTGCATATAATTATGTTGAAAAATATGATGGCTTACCATTTCATGAATTTTTTAAAGAGATCCTTTTGGTTAGTTTATGTATATGTTTCTGATAGGGACTTTGGAGTTGACTGTGGAGACATCAGAGGTTACCAAATCTTTCATTTCTTTCTGTTTTGTTAAGGGTTCATTCCCAGGTTACCGCCTTTTGTTAATTACATTTCAGCATTTCAAGGGTTTCAGGTTACTTGTATTTGTGTTTGTTCGGAGAAAAATGATTCACCCAACATATCTTTAAAATGGTAAAATTTAAAAGAATCAAAATAGGTGCATTATGATGGAAGCTATAACTACAAGGTCTCGGGTGAAATAACCAAAGGGGGTGTTGAGACACAATCAAGCAACACGGGTGACACAACCGACATAACTCCAGAACCAAAGGGGGTGTTGAGACACTACCAAGCAACACGGGTGACACAACCGACACAATCCCAGAACCAAAGGGGGTGTCGAGATACAACCAAGCAACACAGGTGACACAACCGACACAACCCCAGATTCACTAAAAGAACCTAAATTTAGGTTCAATAATCAATGGAGCTCCTTGGTGGAAGAGCTTGAGAGATTAAGCTTGGACAATGAAACAACCTCTTGGACAGTTGAACCAGCAGACTGCACAAATCCTCTCAAGACTCCACATCATCATAAGTTGTCATATCATGTATATTTTCCCTATCCTTATCAATCCCTTCATGTTATAAAAGAGCAGCAACTCTGTAACAAAAAAATAAATCAGTCAATAAAAACTTCAAAGAAGTTGCGCCATTCTCCAACATTTGGTATCGAGAGCCAGGTTGCTATCAAGCATGGCAAGTCTCGGATCAAACCCTCTAGCATACATGGCATTGCTAAAACTGACGAAGCACAACTACGACAATTGGAGCATCCAAATCAAAGCGTTGCTCAGAGCCCATAACGTATGGGAGTTGGTCGAAACTGGTTTCGAAGAACCAACACCTGCAGATATCGAGGGATGGACGGTAGCGCAAAAGAAGGCGCCGAAGGAGACAAAGGCAAAGGATAAAACTTCACTTTACATATCATCTACCAGAGAGTAGACGACGGAGGCTTTGATAAAATCGCTGAAGCAACCTCATCGAAGGAAGCTTGGCACATATTGAAGGCAGCCTACAAAGGAGTTGACCGAGTGAAGCAAGTCCGGCTTGAAATGATGAGGATGAAGAAGGCCGAAAGCATCTCGGACTACATCACAAGAGTACAAGTTGTAGTAAACCAGATGAAAAGAATTGGCGAGACATTACCTGAAGTCCGGATACTTGAGATGATTTTGAGATAACTCACCGAGACATTCGAAACCCTTGTATGCGCGATAGAAGAATCGAAGGATCTAAAAGAACTGACGATTGATGAACTAACCGGGTCACTGTTGGCGCACGAGCAAAGAAAGAACATAAAAAGGATAGAGAAGGAGGTTTCCGAAGAGGCACTCCAAGCAAATGTAAAGGTCGTTGAGAAACCAGCCTACACTCCAGCCTGAGGCCGTGGTCGAAGAAAAAGCAGATGAATCAGTTGTGGTCAAGGACAAGACAGAGGCGGAAGAGAACGAGGTGGTCGAAGACCAAAACCAAACGTAGACTGCTATAACTGTGGCAAGCATGAACATTATGCGAGGGACTGTTGGGCTGAGAAGAAAACGAATGAAAATGCAAACTATATGGAAATAGAGGAGAATGAAGAGGACCTGATGACACTAATGGCACAAAAGGACCCGAATCCCGAAAATGATACAATATGGTACACTGACTCTGGTGCGAGCAACCACATGACCGGGTACAAGTATCTATTCGAAGAACTGAAAGAGTTGGACGGAACGTTTCATTTGGAGATGCATCTAAGATCAAATTTAAGAGCGGCAGACCAATAAGATTTCAGAGAAAAAACAAAAGAGAAGGGATCATAGAAGATGTCTATTATATACCTGAGATGAGGAACAATATATTAAGCGTAGGACAGCTGATAGAGAAAGGATACTCGCTCTACATGAAGGACAGAACGCTTCAGCTGCGAGATAAAAAGAGAAAGAGGTCGTTAAGGTTGAAATGGCGCGAAATGGCCGGATGTTCAATCTGGACCTATGCGGAGTTGAAGAGAAATGCCTAAAGGTGACACGGGAAAATGAATCCCGACACTGGCATTTACGGCTGGGTCATCTGGGATACACTGGACTCAATGAAATGATAAAGAAAAGCTTGGTACAAGGTATGTCGGGTAACTTGGAGTTCAAGAAAGAATTTTGCGAAGGATGTGTGATAGGCAAGCAACTGAGAAATTCATTCGGAAAATCAAGCTATGGAGCAAAGGCGATACTCGAACTGGTACACACGGACATTTGCGGACCAATCAATCCAAGTTCATTCACCGGAAAAAGGTATTTCGTAACTTTCATTGATGATCATTCGAGAAAATGTTGGGTGTACTTCTTAAAGGAAAAATCAGAAGCTTTCGGAAAGTTTAAGAGTTTCAGGGCCGAGATCGAGAAGTCCACAGGTGAAAAGATCCGGGACTCAGATCAGACCGGGGTGGAGAGTATCTCTCGAAAATTTCACCGAGTACTGCGAGAAGATTGGAATTCGGAGGCAATTGACCGCACCCTACACTCCTCAACAGAACGACATTGTCGAGAGAAAGAATCGCACGATTATGAACATGGTCCGATCAATGCTGAAAACGAAGAATATGCCAAGAGAATTTTGGGCAGTGACAGTGCAATGCGCGGTGTACATTCAGAACAGATGCCCGCATACTGCACTCGGGATGAGAACTCCGCAGGAGATGTGGAGTGGGCACAAGCCAAATGTGGGACATTTGAGAGTGTTCGGAAGCATGGCCTATGCACACATACCCGATTCAAGACGAACAAAGCTCGATGACAAGAGCAAGAAGCTCATCTTCATAGGCTATGACGAGAAGTCGAAACCCTACAAATTATTTGAACTGATCACCAAGAAAATTATAGTGAGTCAAGATGTTGAAGTAAACGAGGAAGTAAGCTGGGATTGGAAAAAAATGTGAATAAGAACTAGCAGAATGGGGATAAGAGATAGTCGCTCGGGCTGATCAAGTTGGAAGCTCAGAAGGGTCTGAAAGTGAGTCAGAGAATGAAGGCTCCGGTGAAACAACTGAATAGGTGCACCTAGTATGTCTACTAGCAGATGCTGAAAGAATTCCATTTGAAGAAGCAATATAAAACATAAGATGGAAAGCAGCAATGGACGATGAGATCAGGTCCATCGAGAAGTGTGAGACATGGAAGCTAGTCGACTTGCCGAAGGGACACAAAGCCATCGGAGTAAGATGGGTCTACAAGAAGAAAATGAATCCAAACGGTGAAGTAGAAAGGTTCAAAGCGAGGCTGGTAGCAAAAGGGTATCGGCAGAAGGCCGGGATAGACTATGACGAAGTGTTCGCACCGGTGGCCCGAATGGAAACAATCCGGCTACTCACCTCACAAGCAGCTCAACTTGGATGAAATGTCTATCAAATGGACGTCAAGTCGACATTCTTGAATGGAGTGCTCGAAGAAGAAGTGTATGTGGAGCAACCCCCGGCTACACAGTCCCAAGACAAGAGCACAAAGTGCTGAGGTTGAGGAAAGCCCTATACGGGCCCAAACAAGCACCGAGGGCATGGAACACAAGGATAGACAGCTATTTCAAAGAACATGGCTTCAAGCAATGTCCCTACGAATACGCAATCTATGTGAAAACCAAGAAGAAGGACATTCTCATCGTACCACTGTATGTGGACGATTTGATATTCTTGGGGAACAACCAAGGTCTGGTAGAGAAGTTCAAAGCAGAAATGAAGAAAGAATTTGAGATGACAGACCTCGAAATGATGAAATTCTTTTTGGGATTAGAAGTTAAGCAAGATGACTCGGGAATTTTCATTTCACAAGGAGCATACGCAAGAGACATTTTGAAGAGGTTCGGAATGGACAAGTGTAACCCGGCTGCAACACCAATGGAGTTAGGTGCTAAACTCTCAAAGTTTGATGAAGGAGATGCAGTTGATACAACGGAGTACAGAAGTCTGATCGGGTGCTTAATACCTCAGCTGCACAAGGCCAGACATCATGTTCGCGGTCGATGTGGCGAGCAGATTCATGGAGGATCCAAAAGCCTCACATTTGAAAGTCGCTAAACGAATCATGAGATATGTGAAAGGAACGGAGCAGCTCGGACTACACTATTCAAAAACTAACGAATTTTTGCTTTCAGGTTATTCGGACAGCGATTAGGCTGGAGATGTGGACGATCGAAAAAGTACCACATGCTTCGTATTCTACATGAGAGACACGACTTTCACATGGTCATCGAGAAAACAACAGATAGTCACAATGTCGACATGCGAGGCCGAGTACGTAGTGGCAGCAACAAGCATATGCCACGCGATTTGGCTAAAGAATATGTTGCGCGAACTAAAACTCCCATAGAAGGAAGCAACGATTATCCGAGTGGACAACAAGTCCGCGATTGAGCTAGCCAAGAATCCAAAGGATCATGGCAGAAGTAAACACATCGACGTAAGATACCATCTGATTCGAGAACAAATAAAGACGAAGAATATCCAAGTAACATATGTGAAGACACATGATCAAGCGGCAGACATCTTTACAGAAGCACTATCAACAACGATTTTCGAAAATTGCAAACGAATGCTAGGAATGAAAGATGCTCGAGACTTGAAGTTAAGGGAGGATGATGGAAGCTATAACTACAAGGTCTCGGGTGAAATAACCAAAGGGGGTGTTGAGACACAACCAAGCAACATGGGTGACACAACCGACACAACTCCAGAACCAAAGAGGGTGTTGAGACACTACCAAGCAACACGGATGACACAACCGACACAATCCCAGAACCAAAGGGGGTGTCGAGATACAATCAAGCGACACGGGTGACACAACTGACACAACCCCAGATTCACTAAAAAACCTAAATTTATGTTCAATAATCAATGGAACTCCTTGGTGGAAGAGCATGAGAGATTAAGCTTAGACAATGAAACAACCTCTTGGAGAGTTGAACAAGGAGACTGCACAAATCCTCTCAAGACTCCACATCATCCCAAATTGTCATAGCATTTGTATTTTCCCTATTCTTATCAATCCCTTCATGTTATAAAAGGGCAGCAACTCTGTAACAAAAAAAATAATCCAGTCAATAAAAACTTCAAAGAAGTTGCGCCATTCTCCAACAATTAAGCCCGATCAGTGCAGGATATGTTCTCAATTCGTTTTCTTTCTTCGACTGATCGGTACTAAACTGTCGTTATATTTCCCCGAGTGTGTTAAAAAACTAAAAAAAAGATGAGGTTACTTTCTAAAAGTGATCAGTTTATGACCCTTTTTTTGGAGGGCTAACTGAAATTTTGGGCATAGTTGAGGATATTTGAGTTATCGGTTCACTTTGGTAAATCTGCTTGGATGTTGTTGGTGAGAGTAGGACATGTTAACAACAACTGAAGTATACATTTCTGCTACTGTTGTTTTCTAGTTTTAGAAGAAGAAAAAAGGGCATATTGCTGGCCTTGTTGGCAGTCGAGTCCTATAATCAACTCTTGTTCGTTGAGATGATACAGATGATCTCATTTGTTTTTATGGAAGAAGAAAGAAACTAACGACCTAGGGCCGGCATAAGGATAATTTTAAAAAAACATAATATTTTAAATATATATATGAATTTCATTATAACTTAGAATTATTTTAAAAAAAAAGTCAGATTGTTTTTAAATAGAAATATTTTAAAATATGATTTTTTCCTATTAAAGCTCAAAGTTATTAACAATTTTTATGAACAAATCTAAAAAAACATAACAAAACTAGAGGAAGCACCCATCGTCTCAACGGTGATGCGACGGGAACAGGCGCTTGTTGCCTCACTTTCAAAATCTTTGCAAACTCTTTGTTTTTAATTAGGATGTCTTCATTCGATTCCACACAAACTTTCCAACGTTTCATGTTCCACTTTTCATCATCTGCGATGCTCTTTTTTTGAAAGTCTGAAAAGGAGGAATGAGTTATAGCAACGAATTAGACGATTTTGCAATGACAAGTGCGTAGCAAAATGGATGAATTTTACCGACAACTATTAAAGTTTCATCGCTTAATGGGTGATGAGTGGAAAAGAAGTCATAAGGTTTTAGCGACGACTGTTAATGTTTCATCGATGAATGAGTGATGGGCAGAATGGAGGTCATAAGATTTTAGCGACGACTGCTAAATTTTTGTCACTGAATTGGGAGGTTATAAGATTTTAGCGACGACTATTAAAATTTTATCGCTGATTAGGGAGGTTATCAGGTTTTAGTGATGACTGTTAAAGTTTCGTTGCTAAAAAGGAGGTCATAAGGTTTTAGCGACGGAAATTGGGTTTTAGTGGCGAAAAAAATTTGTTGTTGTATGTGTGGTTGAGGAAATGTATTCTACTATTTATATAGATAATATAAAAAGCCTAATTTTTGTATCTGACACATGTCGTTGCACGCGTCATATTAATTTATTCTCTACAAGCAACTAGTACAGCGACAAGCAGAGTCAATCCCACTAGGAATTGGTTAGCGAAGTGAATTTCCTGTAAACAACTAAAATAGAGGGTTTTGTGAGAATATGTGAACACTAAGTAGAACAAGTATGCAGATATATTTTTAATAAGACGAGTAGACACGGTTTAAGACAACTACTTGTAACTTACTGTTTATCATCAATATAAAATCATGTTATTTTTATCTATATATATAATAGATTACAATCCACCACCACACATATAGTGACGAGATTTTTTCATCGCTAAATCATATATTTTCGTCGCTTAATCAATTATGGAATAAAACAAAATAGAAATAGGACAAAATAGGAATAAGACAAAATATGAAAATACCCATTTAAAATTTAAAAAAATTTAAAAATAAACATTTAAAAATCATTTTAAATTTAAAAATTAAACATTAAAATTAACAAAAAAATCACTCATTTACATTAAAATTAAAAATTTATAATAGGATCATGACTGTATACTCAAATAGATGTTTTCGATTTTGCTCCTACCTTTAATTTTTTAAGTTTAAATTTACACAGAACTCACGGGCTCAGACCACAAGCATCTTTTCCCCACATTCCCGTCGGGACGACGGGACAGCCACAAGTCATCTAATAACTCTAACAGATTCAGGCAAAGGTAACGTGCATATGGCTTCTAATGTCGTTCTACACCGGAAAATGTAAATAGAACTCCTACGGCAAAATAGCATGAAGAATTAAGCGAGTTAGATTAATGGGCAAACATTAATGCTCAATCCCTAATTGTTCTACTTATTTTTACGGCTACAGAATCCAACTATCACAAGATAAATCGTAGGCAAATACTCAATAATCTCATCGAGCCAGAATCATAATAATATGCATAGGAATTGATGCAAGACAATGAAATTAAAATTAAAAACGTATCTCAAAACAGTTTGTCACACGTGTTTGTCTTGAACCGCGACTATATATTTTAGATACTCATAACAGTAATGAAATACATCAACTAAATTAATAATAAAGAAAGAATCAAGTGGAATCAAACGATGATGTCTTACGTGGCCTCCGACTTCTTCTTACAACTCTGCCTCTTCTGTTCTGTCTGTTTTTCTGTGTCTGATATGTGAAGCTGCTAGGGTTTTCTTTCTTATTTATACTGATTTAGAAACAAGCAAATTCAACCCAAAAAAAAAAAAGGAATCTCGTCGCTGACGTGAGCGAGTCAGGTGTAATAGCTAGTGCGGGTCATGTGTAAATAAGGATCTTAGTTGTTCTTTACATGTGACAACTATTCTTTTTTCACCTGTGACTAGATGTGGCAAAATAATCCGTTTAGGTAAATGGTTTAGTAAAATCCATAAGAATTTGTTAAAATGATTAATGAAATTTATTAACAAGTATAAATGGATTAATAAAAATTCATTTATGCGTGAATGACGTGAAACAGATTAATGAAATCCGTTGTACTAAATGGATTTAAGCAACTATTTAGGGCATTTTAAGCTAATCCATTTAACGCGTTGGATTAAATGGTACACTCTATTTAATCCACAATCTATTTAATATCCATCTATAATCCAAACAATCCATCCGTTTTGCCCGCCTATATGACAATCTCGGTTTTCTAGTAATTTCTAACTTCCTGCTCCTTCGGACCCTTGCATTTTCAAAGTAATAAACAGTACAGTCTTAAGTACTTATTTAGAGGCTCTTTCGCTGGATTGAAGAACTTGACTTATTGTTCTTGTTCTGCAATAATTCTTTCATCAAATGGAATTGGTAGTTCATTCTGTTAGCCGAGGAGAGCGGGGAACCTAGTCAAACTAAAGAATCAGTTACTGGACGGCTACGCTTCTCGGCCCCCCCGGGGGATACTTTTTTGTTTGAAATCACCGGGTCCAACCAAGGTGCATTAGTTCTTTAAAGCCCTCTTAACGATCGAATTACTTCTTGAGGTAAACATAAGATTTGTACCTCTTTGAGTTAGCTTCCCACCAGATTTTGTTTTGTCTCAATCAGTTCATCGACTCATCTTCTAGAAGTTTCCAAAGCACAAAAGGTCTTACTGACTTATCCTCAATTAATGTCAAAATAATGCTTTTAAGCTCTGTTTCTCATCTAGCTGTTTTTGCATGCCTGAAATACAAAACTACTCGAAACGACTAATTATAAATATTAAAATTTATTAAAACATATGGGTTAAACTATTAAATGAGCGTATAAATACGACTCATTAGTATCACTTTTAAAATAACATAACAAAAATTGAAATGTATATCACATGGACTGTTCACAGACTAACTTGAATAAGATTTCAACTTCGTAAACTATAATATATATAGTGCACTAAACCGTCTCACCAAAATTTGAGGTTATCACCGAATCAATTAGGGAATCGAATCTTGTATAACGGGCATGCATCGATTAGCAGATTTAACAATTTTGTCAATGGGGGCCTTGTAATATTACTTTTGCTTATTCTTTTTATGGTGAAATTGTGTAGACTGTCTTCCTTCAGCAGGACTTGTTTCACCTTGATGTTGAGATATCGACTTGATGATTCAGAATTCTTTAACTGTGATACTTATAAATATTGCCACACTCCAATGCACTCTCAATCTCCCCCTTGGCAATATTTTGACAAATCCATACCAAGCTAACTTCAGCGCTAGCATACAGATTCATTATTGGAGTCTCTGTCTGAGTCTCAGTTTTAACCAAAAACATTGACATACATAAGCACATACTTCGTGGTGCTCTCAGTTTTGATGAATTTTGTTTGAATTAGTATGTCTGACTCTACCATCATTCGTCGTATACATTTTAGGTTTTTTCCAAAACCAAACAACGAAAGTGCTCGGTGGATATATGTGGAGAATGTAGTGTACCTTGTTATTAAGAAGGAAATCATTTTTGATGAGACTTCTGTTGAAAATGCGTGTTGAATTTTTTTTGTTCTTCCTACTTTACTATTTGGATGTCCTCTAAAGTTCTTTTTATTTCTTTTTATGTCAATTAATTCACTCTCACAATACACTCTCTTTCCTACTTTATTTTTTTATTACTTACTTTTATCTTATTTTTACTCTCACACTCTCATTATTTCTTAATTACTGTGTCATGTACCCAAATAGAAAGATATTGGGAGTATAACGTAACTAATTCTGTCTTTTCTTATTGTTTTCACGGTATACCAAGACTCAAAAGTACTTGACATCTAATCAAGAAAAATAAACCAGGAAGCAGAGAACTGTCTCTTCCATAACATGCTATGAACTTGACTTTATTACTAATAACTTACTACTATTCTCAGTGGTATGCGGGCGCATCTTTCATTATCCTTGGTGTAATGGTTCTCAGCAAGTCAAGCATAGAGGAAAAGACACGGACAGCTTGACCTTAAACTTTCTCCAATACTGAGTCTTGATAATCTCCTCATTACACGTAGCACAACCGAATCGCATTTAAGCTGTCCAGTCTGGATGAAAGAAGGGCATTAAATGCAGTCAATCTTTCTTGTTGGTGCCTGGTTGATTAATTGTTGTGTATGCAGAAAGCTTTGAGCTTGTCTTCACTACATGGTGTTGTATTGAAGGGTTTGTAGAGAAAATGCATTTGTTTCTTCACACTCAGTTGGATTTTATAGTAGTAGAAACTAGAAAGAAAGAAAAAATATAGCTATCCCTCACAGTTGGCCTCCTGTGAGACTTGACTCGATGTGCAGGCCAACCTTCTTGACGCTTGAAACCCCTTATACAGAAAGACAAGTCGTGGCATGAACAAAGCTCAAATCCATCCCTGATAGTTTCAAAAATATATGATTCGCAATGTGAATGGTTTCTTTTTCAAATTATTTTCTTAAGAGCATCTCTGGTGCTAAAATGTGAAATTGATATGTAAAATATTATATTATAATGCACTAGAGGAAGCACACGCCATCCCGACGGTGATGCGACGGGTGGAAACAGACTTTGTTATTAATGATCATTAGAAGTTGTAGTGCTACCTAAGGGCTTACTGTAAACTATGTTG
This sequence comes from Echeveria elegans, assembly GCA_035048345.1. Classification (NCBI taxonomy): domain Eukaryota; kingdom Viridiplantae; phylum Streptophyta; class Magnoliopsida; order Saxifragales; family Crassulaceae; genus Echeveria; species Echeveria elegans. Next base: position 1,694 of record JAWWMW010066484.1, on the reverse strand, counting down.
TGCATAATTTTATGTTGTTGACAAATCTACTGCAAGGAAAACTGATACATTGTCTGGAGAGGTCGCTCTGGAAATAGCTACATAAAGTAGTCCATGAGTGAAAACTTTTTTTGAGAGGCAGATGCCAACTTTTCGTAGTGTTTGGCCTTATGACTTGTCGATCATCATTGCAAATGCGACATGTATGGGGAATTTCCACCGACGAACAGCATACGGGAGCTAGGTTTGTTCAGAGATGAGGGGAATGAGTAGGATGAAGGCGATGTGTCCTGCATGATCTCACATTATGACTTCTGCCTCCAAAACATGTGGAAGCCTACGTCGGATAAGAATGCATGTTCCGTTGCATAATCCGGCTGGAGGGTTCAGACTGCACGCTGACCCAAATTTTAAACACGAATTCATGTCAATTCAGATTGACCCAATTCACATACATTAAGTACCCAGAAAGCTTATTTCGTGTAGAATGTGATAGGATTTTGAAACACTCGATTTGGACACTCCAAATTCGATTTATGATGCCCTCCTAAACTCTATAGGTCTGTATGGGAAAAGATATGACAACGATTGCTGAACAATTTCCGCAAAATAAAAAAATTGAACAGATTAATCGCCATAATGTAAATTCAATATAAAAAGCATCCAAAACAAATCAGTCGATCCCTTTCATATCAGCGTCAATGTCGTGTCATGTAGAACATATTACAAGTTTGAATCTTCCAAATCGGTCACTTTAAACTCAGTTATACAATTCACAAAGTCCGCCGACACCACAAAATTTTCTGATTGCACGCTGATCCAAACTTTAAACACGAACTCATGTCAATTCAGATTGACCCAATTCACATACCTTATTTCCCCCAAAAAGCTTGTTTCGTGTAGAATTAATATGATAGGATTTTGAAACACTCGATTTGGACACTCCAAACTCGAGTTATGCCCTCATAAATTTTATAGGTCTGTATCAAAAAAAATGCTAAACCAACATCAGTCGATGAGGTACGTCTTGGAGCGGATGAAGAACTGAGTGTCGGACGGTGGGAGATCTGAACAAGCGCGGCAGTCGGTTATGTTGATTCGAACGACGACGAAGATGGAATCGCGAAGTTGTGGATGGTGTCGTCGGCAGCGAAATAGAAGAAAATGACAAGAGTATTGTGTTTTTTTTTTACAGTTTTAGCAACGAAATTGTCAGTTTTACTGACAAAAAAATTTGTGACTGAATGTGTATTTGTGGACACTATTCTATAATAAATAGATAAGTATAATTTAAATATGAAAAAGGGAATGTGGCATGAGGATAGAAAATTTTATATTGTTTAGGGGTAATTACTGAAAACCATCTTTATGTGTATTATTTTTTTGAAAACTACCTTTATGTTTGAAAAATTACCAAACCATCTTTATGAATATAAATTTTGTCCGGAAGTCGCTTTAGGATACCTTTCCGTTGAAATTCAGATGAGAGCGCGTGTAAGTGTTGTACACTCGCTTATTGTTGTCATTCTTGAAACATAGTACTCCGTACGTCCCATATTTTTCTTCTCATTTCCTTATTTGGTATCCCAAAATTTTCTTTCCGTTTCCTTAAATGGAATTTTTTTTTCTCTCACAGTTACACTCTCTCCAATCTATTCACTTTCCACTTATTCTCTTTCCTACTTTTTACATTCTACTCATAATTTTTTTCTCTC